>OMKZ01006177.1:16045-26917 GCA_900302535.1 Neoniphon sammara | reverse complement strand
ATTCTAACAGACAGCTGTGTCATGGACACACTATCAGCCTGACTCATGATGCTGTCCTTCACTCAGAAATACATGCACACTTACACACGCACAAACAGACACACACAGACTTGCAGCCCCATAGTCGGCATCTAAAAGCCCTGTCTACCCTAATGAATACAACTACAGCAGTTTATGCAAGGCAGAGTATTGGCAGAAAGATGGCTGTGCTTTTTCTTTTTTTTTTTTTTTTTCATCAATACACAGCCTCTCTCCTCTTTAGTTCTGAATGAGCTCACTGTTTCTGCATCACAACTTAGCAACAACAAAAGCACCAATTAGTTCTCGAATTGCCTCAAATTGAGAGCACAGTCTCAGGCATATGCACAGATAATTCTTTCATTTCTCGACTGTCACTGAACATGTGTTGAGAAGGAGTAGAGTGCCCGGTAAAGTGATGATGATGGACTGTGAGGAAATGCTGAGAGCCTCATTAGTGGAATGAGAATGAGTAGAGCAACAATGGAAAAGAAAAAAACTAGAAAGACCAACAGTTCAGCTCGTTTAGAGAAGTCTGTACTGCTTTGCTTGCTAATGGGGTGGTTTCTGTGAAATGTGTTTTTTTCTGTGGGCAGGTTGGGGCAGAGCCATGTGGGCAGGGGAGGTTAACTGCAGATAATGAGTGTTAGAACAGTTAGAGGGCTGTGTCTAGTTACAAGTCATATTAAGCGGCAGCCATGGACAGCTGAGTGGGTGTCGTTCTCAGATTCATTCACTAAGGATCCTGAGCAGGGATGCTGTCAGTCAGTGGGATATGAATGCGTCATAGGCAAAAGGACTGAAGTGAGCGGCTGATGTCTTACTTGAGCAGTCGTCTCTGCACCTCCTCCCAGGCCTCCTGGCGGCTCTCGTCAGTGTACATGCGGAACAGGATGCGCAGGCCGCATGCCAGGCTGCTGGTCTCCTGCTTTAGCAGGTTGGGCTTCGACTTGCCTTTGAAACCTTGGAAGTGCACACACAGGGAGACAGAGACACACACAGTTGCAGGCGTTTTAAATAATCATTTTTCTGTTATGATGCATTTTCCCCTCAAGAAACACCATAAAAATCCATCTAACCAGTCTGGCAACATGCTAATCTGTTCCCCAATCTGCCTCACTGTGTTTTTTCTTTGACTGTGGATGTGCACAAGAAAGAAAGGCAACACAGAGAGAGAGAGTTCCCAGCCAAAAGTGCCTATAAGCAGTGTTTTTCAAATCAGGATCCATGGACCCCCCGAAGTCCTTGAGAGGCTTCCAGTGAGTCCATCTGTCCATCACCTACCTGCCTTCCACAGTAAGGTCCTTTGCTCATTGTTGGAGTTGAAAGCCTTGGCGAAACGGTGCGACTCCAGCAGACAGTCCAGCAGCTTGAAGAGCTGTTCGGAGGTCAGGTAGCGATACATGCCCTGGTCCTGGGTCTCCACGGGGACGTCGGCTGCGTACAGAGCGTCCCGCTGGAGAGGGCAAATATACAGCATATTATAGACTTAAATCACACAGGCTAGAAATACAAAAACACATGAAGCAGACACACCATCTTAAATTTCCATCAATACCCAATTAGAATGGATTAGTGGTTAAATTTGTAAATTTCTGAACCACAGTGTCTGTACCTGGGCAGCAGCAAAGTTCTCAGCATCTTCCTTCTTACTGGTAGCAGGAAAAAAGACGATGTTGTCAATAGTCTGGATCAGCTCCAGCTGCACGACACACTTTATCAGCAAGGCCGAGAATAAGCGCTGCTCCTGGACTTCTGAAGAACAAACAGATTATGCACTTTTAAGCACTTATAAGCCCATGTGTCCACACTCACTCACGCATAGACAAGAAACAGCCAAGAAACATCTCGGACTCAGGGTGAAGATTTGAGCACAGAGAGGGACTAACTGGTTGGGGTCCTGTTCCTGGGGCCGTCCTCACACATGCCTGAGGCTGAGCTGTACTGACTCTGCCGGCGGCTCTCCATGGCAACCCGGTCCCCACTACTGATGGAGTGCTGGTCCTCGGAGCGGGACTGGATGTCCACTGACTTCTGGGAAATGGAGTCCTGAGAGCACAGCGAATGGAGTTACTGCATTATCAGTGTATACACAGTGCGTAAAACTACGCCAGCATAATAAAACAGTATGTAAAGTGAGCAGGAGCAACGGCCCCTAATCATGCAGAAAGAGCAAAACAAATAACCATTCCTTCGCCAGCAGTGAAATTCTCAGGGCAAATATGCAACAGATAAGTAAATAAAAGTGAAGAAGCACATAAAAGGCAATATGTAAAGTAAACAAAAACAACAGTCAAAATCACATGCAAATAGCAAAACAAATAGCAATCAACGCTCAGGGAAACTAGAAAATTGCTGCAGTTTCCTTACCAGCTGTTTGTCTGACAGGTTCAGGGCTGTCATGTGTTCTCCCTCTGCTCCTGCTGGTCTCCATGTTAAAAGCCTGAGACACACAAGAGGTGATTCAATCATTCACAAAAAATACTCAAATAATGAATATTACCAATACTGAAAGTACGCACTCTACATGGTGAGCTACTGGAGCGTCCAAATATGAAGCCTCATTTGGTTTCATCAAAGTCTCTGTTTTACTGTGGCTTCACTGTGCTCTAGTTTAGTGTTTTTATATCAGTACACACAAGGTGCTCTCTGCTTACTGTCAATCATCTGACACCCACAGGGAGAACTGGAAGTCTCCGCCAGGAAATAATCCCTCAGAAACATGCTGCCTTGCAAACTTTATTGGCACATAACAGGTCTTCCTATTTGGGGAGTCTTTGTTAACTAGGACAGCAGTTAATTTCAAGCTTGGCTTGTTATTTAAAAACTAACAAAAAACGTAATTGCATACAGAATGCACTAACCTCGGTCACAGAGGAGACAGAGGAAAATTTAGACACAAACTGTAGTAAATGGGCAATAACCCGAAATAACAGCAATATTCTCCTTTAATTTCTTTTTACACTTTCAATGAGCAACTAACCCCCCTGTTTGTAATGAGATCCACTGCTGAATCAATACTGAGCCCTGCACACACACACACACACACACACACACACACACACAGAAACACACACACACTTGTATTTGATTTTCAGGAAGCGGACATTTCAGAGCAGAGACGTTTACAGTACACTCTAAACGTCTCGGTTTCACAGTCTGTGCAGCAGCTTACGCATGTGGGATGGTGGTCTTGAAGATGTCCAGCATGCAGTTACATGTCTTGTCCCAGGTCTCCGGAGAGAACTTCTCCCCGTTCAGGATGACCACGTTCTCCAGACAGTTGGTGCCTGAACGGGCAAGCTGCTCATTATCTGCAGACGCACAGCGGAGAAGGAGGAGGAGCCGGAAGTGGGATTGTGCAGGGATGAGGGAGAAAAAAGAGAAAAGTCAATTAAAGAATATAGAGCAAATAAATAGGACAGCTCAAGGTCAAATATTTGATCATTTTTCTTGCTCTGGTGAGACGTCTGAAAGCTAAATACTAAACTAAATACTAAAAACATGCATTTAGCATTTGCTTAACCTATATGTATTTAAAGTGTGGTGGATGGTTACTGATGCAGCACATAAAACCTCCAAGTTGAACTTCTAAATCTACGACTGAAGACACAGCCAAGCCTGTTTGTGGCTAATTCCAATAATTGCCTTAATATTTGTTATTGTTGCCCAAACAGTAAGGACATTACTTCCCCTTTCTTGCTGCCCCTATTTAATGACAGAATGATAATCTAGTTAGGAAGGAAGACAGAAATATCCGCAACTGTAATTCTTTATCTAGCCCTGGCTTAAGCAGAAGTATCTGTCCAAACATGGCAAAGAGAGATCCAAAATTCAAATGCATTGTTACAAAATTTGTAATATTTATTGACAAGCCTGCTAGAATACGGTTGCACATGGTCACTTTTTAAATTTTGCAGAAACACGGCAGACAGGGACATGTATAGTAATGGAAGTCTGACCAATAGCTGAGCATTTACAACACACTAACTATATATATTTCTATTGATGGTTTCTATGATGAGTTTTCTACTTAAGCTTTATTTGCTTGTGACAGGAGGAGAGAGGACCGGCTGCTTCATGCTCACCTTGCTGCACACACCAGTAGAGCTGAGCCAGAATGTCGTCCAGCAGGACGTCATTGAGAGACTCAAAGTACTGAGTGAAGACGTCACAGATGGCATAAAGTGCGTGGTTGCATGTGGTGGTCATCCACTCTGCTTTCTGAGGGCACACAACACAGCACATGGAAAAGCTCAGCAGGACGGGTCTACATGAACATTGGAGCCAAAAACTAGAACATACTGTGGGATTTGGGAAGTTTTAGATTTCCAGATTTCCAGATTTAGACATGGAGCAGGTGTGGAGGGTGAAAAAGGCCTGTCATGCACCTCAGTTTGTTGCTCAGGCAGCTTCATGTTGTCAAAGATCCTGAAGACGATCCTGAACAGGTCCTGCCACCAGTGCTTCTCAAAGGTGTGGCCGTAGGTCTTCATCACTTCAAACATCACCGTGAGCCCCCTGGGAAACACACAAACACACACACACACACACACACACACACAAACATTAGTCTTTCCATGATGCTACTGGGGACAAAGAGGGAAATTCACAGTCAGCAGTCAGTCAGAGGTGAGACAAACAGTTCATGGCTTTATTAGGCCAAACACTTAACTGCATCATGTTCGAGGAAAAAAAAAATTCAAAAAATCATTACACCCAATACTAATCTGACCGTATCATATCACATATCAACTTCTTGATTTATAAATCAAATGAAAAGGCCCCGATAGAACCTTAAAGCAGCAGGCAAGTTGAAGTACCTGGTCCTGACGTCCAGTTTACACCTGTTGATGATGCAGGAGAGCTCGAAGAGGATGGGGAACCACCCCCGCACCCACACACGGTCCTCAGGCGCTACATTCATGTCATCACTGGTGTAGTCTTTGAAGGCCTGCCAGGGAAACAGGAGCCACGTTACTGTTTCTGCCTCAAGTGGGAATTAAGCCTCCTACACAAACACTCACACGTAAAACCATATATACTGTACCTCCTCCGATATACACACTACACACACACACACACACACACACACACACACATATATATATATATATGTATAGGCTTACTCTTCCTCATGCTTTAAAGAGCTGAACAAATCTTCTTCGTGGTGTGAAGAACTAGCGAAAATGGTTGTATTTTTATTGCCTCAGGCTGACCAGTATACACATCCAATGACACTGATAATGCGAGTAGTTTTTGAAAAGCCCATATTTGGACACATTTCTGTACATTTCTGATTATAATTTTTGTTGTTTATGTTACGCTTTCTACTTGCTCTTTTCTTCCTCATATCCTCCACTGCTGCGTCCTGTTGCTTTCTGCTGTATTGAACCAGCTAATCCCAAACACTGTTTAATCAATGCAATTCCCAGTCTCCCTCACTTAAGCCCTCCCGATGAACCAGGACAATATGAACTGTGCCTTTACAGTGAGAGACAAAGCAGTCTGCAGACCTGTGGCCTGTCAGAGACGTATTTGGCGCAGTGTCGGATGAGGCGGATGGCTTCCATGCTGGTGTCCGGGAAGGAGGCGTTGCAGGCGAACTCTGACAGACACTTAACGGCGTCCTGGAAGGAGTCGATGGTGGCCGCAAAGTGCTTCTCAAATACATTCGCTGAGAGACGGACAGAGGGAGATAAAGACAGAGGAAGACAGAGGTGGGCAGAGGGAGATAAAGAGAAGAGATGAAGGGAAAAAAGGGTTTAGAGCGAGAATCTTAAGAGCAAATCCAACACCTGCTGACCAGAGGGGGGATACTGGCCTGTCAGTCAAGATAAGAGCGAGTCGAATATTACAGAGGTCTCTGAACTGAAATGAGAGTTTAACAATTAATGATTCTTCCTTTGTGCTTAAAATTGAGCAAGCAAAATCTTCAAGAATAGTTAAATGTTGATGACAGGGGATCCTTTCACATTCTTTAGTAAACCAAAACCTGAAATAATCTCAATCTCAATTCCAAGATAATGTAATAACATCATAACAGTAACCAGCATTCCCAGTCCATGTCAAATGTAAAATTCCTTAACTTTTCAATGACTTTTCATCACTAAAACATTGGATTTCCATCACCTATATCAAAGCAACACTTTTTTTGGTTCCTTGACAAAAATTTTAGACACGCTTCAGATTTTTTTTTTTTAAATGATTTTTTAAAATTGCAGTAATTAGCAGTAAATGCAATGATATAATGACATTACCCAGCAATTTACATCCCTGCAATTGAGCCTCTCTGATCTATTTAGAGGGATGTTTCTATTACATTTTGAGCTAATTCAAGTTATTACATTACACAGCAGTTATGTTGTTAGTTGCTACAGATCCTGTGTGTGTGTGTGTGTGTGTGTGTGTGTGTGTTGGACTTACTGACGATATGGCCGGTGGTCTGGAAGGCCAGCTCCACGATGCTCTCATCCTGGTCGGAGGCGGCCAGGTGGAAGACAGAGAAGATGTTCTTCCAGCCTGAGCGGATGTTCCCCGCCTGGGAGTTCACCATCTGGGCTATACAGCGAACCACCATGTCCCTGATGGTGGGAGACCTGCAGGGACAACGAGGGGCAGAGGGGGGAGAGGGAGGCGGAAGCAGAGACGACGGAGGGGAAGTTTAAGGAATGAGGAGTGGGTGAGGAAAGTGAAGGAAAATCAGAGAAGAAGAAGGAGCAGGAAGTGAAAGAAGAGGAGAGAGAGCGGCAGTTATATAGAGAAAAGAAAGGAGGAAGCATAGGAATTAATCAATTAAGGTGAGAAAAAAAAAATCCTCTCTGCACTGATGTCAATTAGTTTTAAAAGCACTCCCTAACATTCTCAATCCCTTTTTCAGGCAAAAGCATTATTCCCGCACTCCCGCTAATCTTGGCATGATGGTTTCTGACAGCAACTGTTGCCATAGTGAACAGTGTTCCTATTTTTGCTCGGTAGTTATGAATGAGAGAAAAGGTTGCCTCTGCTTAACTGCACAAACCAGCACAAACACACACACACACACACACAAACACAGAGGAGGGCAGTATGAGTGAGTCTAATGGACACAGTGCACTGCAGGGTTTACGTGGCTGCCTGCCATCTCCTCTCTGTTGAGGCTCTCAGCCTGTTCAATCTGTGGGCGGATTTATACTTACACTGCTACTCCTCTTTCGCGTCAATGAAAAGTGCGCTGCAGTGAAACAGCTTGCCTTTTGACACGCCGCACAGAGACAATTACAGCGGAGACATTTGGGGGAATCTCGTTACGACTGATCGCAATTCTGATGCTGTTCAAGACAGATTTGGACCAAACACGAAAAAAAGGGGTTTTGTTACATAATTTCACTGAAAAGGTGATGCAAACGGGCTGAAATGGTTCAGTCAAAATGTCTGCTTGCTGCTCGTCTCGGAGCAAACAACCAAATTATATGCTTGGAAAAATGGAAAGAGAAAGAGAGAGAGGGGAGATGAGACAGAGAAAGAGGGTAGAGGAAGAAGGAACAAGAGATTGAGAGCAGCTAGAGGATGATGGGAGGAGGGGAGCGTGCTGCTGGATGACTGGCAGACTCTGATTCAGAGTGTGTCTGCAGCCATGTGAGAGACAGCCCCGAAATAGGAACCACTCTGGGCCACAATACAGGCCATGTGTTTGTGTGCCAGCAGCGCTGGAGACAAACAAGGCTCTTAGCAACACACACACACACACACACACACACACACACACACACACACACAGGCAGGCAATAAGTGCACATCCTCTTTACCTGTTCTTTTTCATGATGTGCTCAAAAGGCCTCAAGAAGTCTTTCTGGAATCTGAAGTTGGCCAGCTCCCCTTTCTCTAAAAATTTCATGGACAGTTGCCTGAGAGAGTCCACGGCGAAAATGGCCACGTCTTCATTGGGATTACAGCCAACCTTGAATGGAACGAGAGAGATGATAAATTTCAACACTGCTGGTAACACTGTAACACTTCATAATCCCAGTCGTTTTCAAAAATTCAGCAGGGTTTAGCCCGGCGTGGCTTTCAGAGAACAAACTGCACCTTCAATACTGCTCGCCGCTGAAAAACAGGCCTCTCTCAGAGCACTTGAGAAACGGCCTCAAACGGGATATACGATTTCTTAAAAATCCACTTTCCGACACGATAAAAGGCTACTTTGATGATCCGCTCTCACACGCGCCAAACCCGGTTTACAGCGTCTCAGTGAGAAGCGGATTCTTGGTGAGAGAAATGTCCTTGAATACTCCCAAGCACCAGAAAAGTCCCAGAAAGCTTTCCTGGCTGTTTACTTGAATCAGAGGCTGAATTCAAATGGTGGCAGAGAAGGCGGGGGAGAAAGAAGACACGGAAAGAAGAGCGCTGAGTTTGTCCCTACTCACATTGTGGAAGTTTTAGGATTATGGACTCTCAAGATGGTCAATATTACTCACAATTAATCAAAACTATTATTTTTGACCTTTTTATTTGACCTGACCACTTCCACTTTTTGTCTCATTTGTCAATTTCCATCCTGTCCATGTCAGACGCCTGAGAACGTTGCCTCTATATCGTGATCGATATTTAAAGAGACCAGGCACCACCCATCTGGCTGAAGTTCACCCGTCGGTGACCGCTCACCACCCACCTTGTTGAAGTGGTCCCCAATGACCTCCCAGATTCTGGACCACTGCAGCCTGATGCGGCCCATGTTGTAGTACGAGATCTCCACTATCTTCTGCAGGCTGAACATACGTGGGTGCGTGGGCGAGGCCAGCTCATCCATGGACACAGCACACAGCCAGCGCACAAAGTCAACTGAAAATTGAGTAGAAAACTTCGGCAATGAGCAAAGAATGGGTGCATCTGAATGGATTAATGACTCATAAGTATATATATAAAAAAATGCTAGAATGCACCTGGCCTTGGGGTAACAGTATGTTGCTGCATCAAGTGGACTCACCTATAGCATTGCCATCCAGTCTGGTAGATCCTGTGAATATCCTGAATGAGGAAAATATGTGACAGTGTTTATTTCAAAACAATGATGGACTGGCAACATTTTGAGACAATACAGATTGGTAATTCTGCCCCAAACTGAGAGAAATACAAGATGAGTGGAACTGGTTCTGATGTAAACAGGATCTCATTGCTGGAGGAAAACTGCATATCCACTTACACATATTGCCTGTGGTTACTGTACAGCCATAGTTACTATTCAACTGCCTTTGTACACACTGATAGCAATGTGGGTGCTAAATTGCTTCTTTTTGGATAAAGAAATGGTTCTCCTTTCCCTTATTGTTCTGGTAAATTGTGTTCTTGGGAACCTTTTGTCCTCCTTCACAACCCCCACATTTATGCCCAAAAGTACGACCAACATAATACTTCATAATACTTTGTTCATTATAGCCCATTATGTTATGTTAAGCACGTTGGTTTGCCAACCATTATCCAAGTGGAACACGATACTGCATTGTCTTATCCAGCTTTACAATATGCAATATGCAGGCAGACCATGCTGAACTTTATACACACAGACAGGGTGTTAAAGCTCAACTACCTAGTTAACAAATAATGCTGACCTGAAATTGTCAGTCAGGGGATGTAGCTGTGTTTCCCACTGGGTATCTTGGGTGTTGGTGTTTTTCTGCCATATACTGTCGGCATTTTTCACTTTCTCTTGTTTTTTGTTTTTTTTTTGGAGGGGGGGTTATTTGATGTCATCTGATGGACAGGATAGCAACCGCCTTTTTATTTAACCACATGCTGAAAGGAATAAACTAAGTCGGATAAGCAATGTTTTGTTGATCAGAGTGGAGGATGCATTTGCCGACTGTGGAATTTTGCCCTAATGGACTGTACATCATGAGAAGTGGACGGGTTACTGTGCAGCGGGAAACTGGTGACTGCAACCCTGTGAGGTGAAGCTGTGAATGGATGTGAAAGGCTATTCTGATTTTAGAGGATAAGTTTAGTGCATTGTGAAAGTCTCGGTTGTTATAGTAACCTGGTAGAGGCAATTGGTTACAAATAAACACACACACACGTGCACACAGAGACGCACAAAACAGCTCGCACTTGTCTCGCCGGGGGAGCGTCTCACACACGACAGAACAAAAGTGACCGGCCTCTTGAATGCAGGCCTACAGAACTGCTGCTGCACACTTCTGAAAAGCTCACTTGGCACCTGGGCTGCACTAAATGACCGTCTCGGGTGAGTCAAAAAAAATCACTGGCGAGTGGGCGAGTTAAACTTCCATCGCTGATAATGGGAATATTTGTGCAAGTTGACAGCTAAGGTGCCAGTGCAGGAACTGGTACCTTGGCAGTGTTAACATTATATGGGAAGCCTTGGCTCTACTGTACCTGTCCACAGCCACCACCACACTCTGCGAGCTGGTCTCTCCAATGGACTCCTGGATGCTGGCAATCTGCTTACGGTCCACTGTGCCTCCAACTGGAGATCAAAGCACAGAGGGCGTCATGCTAAACACACAATCTACAGGCTGGTTTCACAGACATGGACTGAGCCTCATTTTGGATTCCTTATTAAATGCAAAGCTCCATTGAAAAAAAGCCCCAAAACTATGACATTGTCGGTGTTGTATGTATGAGTGGGCACTAACCTAAACCCAGGTACTCGTCATTGCTCTGCTCCTTGGTGCTTGTGATGAAACCCTCTTTGCCCCGTACCGTCCCTGAGATGTAGCGCGCCTTCACCCCCGTACCGATCAGCTGAGCCAGCTCCAACTGACTGATGCACTTCATGATCTGAGAGCGAAACACAACGGAGGCACTCTCAAAAAATGTTGAGTTAGAAAGGGAGGCAGCAAAAAAAAAAAAAAAAAA
>OMKZ01006177.1:4533-16025 GCA_900302535.1 Neoniphon sammara | reverse complement strand
GGGACAGAATAGAAAAACAAGAAAGTAGGAGATATGAAGAGAATGAAAATGAAAATCAAACCAAATACAAACCAGACCATAATTAAAAACTGACAGCTCTACTGCACCATTCTGATTTGCAAAATTGCATTTAACATTGAACACTGCTTCAACTGTGAATGGGAAAAATACAGGAAGAGATAAAAAGAAATTGTTAAAAAAAATTGAGGGTTTTCTTCAGGAGGAACAGAGAGAGAAAGACAACAGTTTTAAGTGGCACGAGCAGACGTGGTGTTACAGAGGAGCGGACCTCGTGCCAGGAGTTGCCCAGGTAGTTGCCATCTGTGTGGGCCACAGTGATGAGGGTCTTGATGGTGTCAATGTTCTTCTGCTTCATCTCTGCGATGCCAGAGCTGGCTGTCAGCAGGGTGAACCTCGCCAGGGCCTGCACATATGCATCCCTCTCCAACTGCGTGAGTGAGAAAGAGACAGCGCGTGAGAAAAGGAGGGGAAAAAAAAAAGGAAAGAAACCAAACCGTGAGAATGCTGCAGCTGCCATCGTGTCCTCCAGCTCAGGCTACTGTAGTACCTGTATGGAGAAGATGCACGCTATCCTGATTGCACAGCGGATGCCCTCCAGGCAAAGGGAGGCCACCTCAGTGTCGTCACAGTCCTGAAGTCCCACACTGAAGGCAGCCAGGAAGGGCGTCCATGCCAGCTGGGGAGCGAAAGAAATGAGGTGTCAAGTTTGTGTCTGGAATGGTGTAAGTGCAGAAAAGAGCAGTTTGTGTGTGTGTGTTGGTATGGCACCTTGAACATGGGCCTGACGTGCTCCAGGTGTGTGGCGCTGGTGAAGGGAGCCTGGACGTGGCTGACGGCCTCCATCAGAGCTTTGGCTGTCTTCGCCATCTGCTCCATCTCCACGTTGTACAGCAGACGCCTCTGCTTCTCGCTGGCCACACCTGAGCGAGAACCAACACCGCCCATTCACACACACAAACACACACATACACACACACACACAAAGCAAGTAATAAAGTGAGTTATTAACAGCAAGCGAACAAATGCAGAAAACACTGCAGCTTTTCAGCTAACGAGCTCTGCAAGGTATCAAAAGGAAGCATAAACTATCTGGAGACAAAATGTGACAATATGCCTCTCACTGCCAATTAAAATTTAAGCAGCTCCTTTCAAAGTGCTTTTCTCTGAACAACTAAAGGAGAATGTTTAAAAGCCAAAGTATTTTGTATTTGCATAAAGCTTCGGAAATACTTCTGGCGTCGCACAAAACTCTTGAATGTGTTTCATCCTGTCTCCTCTTGCAAATGATGGCTATTGTGCGATCTTAGAAAAACACAATCGTATTTCCAGGAAGATCTCTGTTGATATTTCCAACACAAATACATTTTACAGTCAATAAACATCTGAGTCCCCAAACTTAGACCCTTACAGTTGATTTCTCACTAATGCTGACTTTTACTGACCAGCAAGCAGTGCGATCTAATCGACTTAAACCGGATACATCCCTGATGACTTTGAGCCTTATGGAAAATCATCACAGCGACAAAGATATCAGAGTATCAGACACGAGATAATATCTTGTGCTGATAACTCTGCCTGAGATCTATTACATCTTCAAACAGGCGTTCAATTCTGCCGGCGAACAAAAAACATCTTTTGCCACGCTCAATTTCAGAGTGTAATGAGACTGTTGTTGGATCACACCCAGTGGCGTTGAGACTCACTCTGCTTGTTGGATTTGATGGTGAGCTCTTTCGTCTCCTTCATGGCAATCTTCTTCCCCGCGATTTCGTCATAGATGGCCGACAGATACTCCTCGGGCAGATCTTTGCTGTCGTTGATGCCCCGGTTCATCTTGATGTACTGCTCTTTAGTCATTTTGTTCTTCACCTTTGCAGAGCACAACAAGGATTACGGGTCAGAGGATGCTTATGCAATCC
Source organism: Neoniphon sammara (assembly GCA_900302535.1). Lineage (NCBI taxonomy): Eukaryota > Metazoa > Chordata > Actinopteri > Holocentriformes > Holocentridae > Neoniphon > Neoniphon sammara. Next base: position 14,085 of record OMKZ01006177.1, on the reverse strand, counting down.
CCGTGATTTACGTTGCATTGATATCTAAGGAAACGACGGCTGTCAAATCACATTCCTGGGGGCAGCTGGCTCGCTAAGTTGAATTGCTTACCTGTGGACTGTGAAGGTCTGTTGTCAACATAATGATGGAGTAGGCAAGGACGTATGCAGTGTCAGCACTAGCAAACAGGGTTTGGCTAGGAAAAAAAAAACAGAGCGAGGGGGAAAGAGAGGGAGGGAAAGCAGATTAATAAAACAACACGCTGTATGTGGGTCATACAAAAAACAAGTTCAGCTATTTCCATCGTCTGGATGCCTTGGTAGCTCAGACCGCAAAGACCATAGGTGAAGGCCGGGGGATCGAGACTCACCCCTGGTTGCATTCCAAGTATCTAGCAGCGAATTTCTCCATGAGACGGTCGATCTTCTGGGCCTCTCCGGGTAGCCGAAAACCCTCCAGGAACATCCTCAGCGCAGAGACAAAATCTTTGCCCTGGAAGTCCATTTGGTCCACGTAGGCATACATCACCTCTTTATTAAAGCGGTCATTGTCCCCGAGGAACTCTCCCACTTGAGTCTAAGAGAGAGGGGAGGGACATATTTCAACTTACTGCGACGACTCCCTAAAATTTGCAAATTCCAAGGTGAAAAATTGTGCTTCAACTAAAATTTCTCTAATCATAAGGGGGACATATGGGAGAAACTCCATTTCAGTGGATGAAAAAGTAACTCATTTGCCTGTCTCTTCACCACACTAAAGGATGGTGAAATCTACTGTCCCAACAAGTATCTCATCTCTGCTTGCTAGCACCATTCACTTGCTGTCTGTGTGGATTAGATAAACGTATGTACACTCTCTACACTGCTCTATCCGCAACTGCTGCAGCCCAAATGCGTTTAAGGGCGCTTGTTCCTGAGCAGATGTTATGAACGCTCTTTAATGCCGATTACCACAGCGCGCAGACACCCTCGAGGCTGTCCAATCAAAGCAGAATGCGCTGCTAATTAGAGTAAACATTTACACTGGTTATACGACTCATGAGTCATAGCGGGGCGGTGGCGGGGTAATTTTGCTGGACAGGCTTTAGATTAATTTTGTGAGGTTTCCGTGCGGTTTGCTTGTGGCCACGCAGCTGTAAGGGGGCAGTTGAAGGGGAAGGCGTAGAGTCTGATGAATTAGACTTGCTAATTGTTTGTTCTCCAAGCTATCTGCTGCAACTTAAGTTGCTCCTTTTATTTATGGGAACGCCCCAAACAGACCTGATGAATGGAGTTTATCAGGTCTGTGGAGTTTATCAGAGTTGAATGGACTAGTCGTGATATGCACCAAGGTCTACTGGCTGCAAAAGTTAAAGATATCAGGGATGACTTGTTACCGAATCAAGCCTCTCTTCCTGGTGCAAGAACTGAGCCAGGTCCTCTGGGGTGGTACCCAGCATGCCTTGCTCTTGAAGGTACTGGATCCCTCTCTTTGGTTTCTTGTTGAACCTGTGCAGAACGGAGAGACATGGCCAATGCTCAAAGTGTCAAACAAAAAGGGATGAACGTTTTGCAGGTCTGCATGTGTTCAGGAGGACTCACAGGTCGATGCCCTGTTCGATGATCTCCTTTTGCTGTTTGAGGACCTCAAACTGCTCGGGGTTGTCGGTGCCCGACATCTGAGTGCTGTAGCTGCCGATGCCAGAGGAGGCCGTGGAGTCCAGGGAATTGATGCTCCCATAGCGGTTTATGGTCTCTGGGGCCTTCGTCTCTGTGCTCTCCTGCTCTGACGGCTTCTCTTGGCCTGGAGAGCGAGGAAAACGTGATAAGAGCAGACAGAAGAGGCTATGACACATGTGTGAAAATAACCCAAGTATTTCCCCGGCTATTTTAGGAAGCTTATGCTCCCCCGCCCTCTCCACTTTCACAAAGGTAAGACTTTTTAATTGAAACTCCATTGTTGGCAGGGTTTGAGTCTGGAGGCTGTTAAAACTAGTTAAGTTAAAGCAAGTGCTGAGAGAGAGATTTCAGTAATTGAGCACAGAGAGAGTGAACAAAATGAACCCGGACTGTTGTTTAGTCATTATTGTTGGCAGGGAGGGTATGTACACACACACACGCACACACACACACACATTCAGAGCAGGTGCAAGGCAGGGTAGTGTATTCGGGAGCTAGAGAGGGCATTATGAAGCTGAGTTATCTGATAAAGCTCCTGGCAGTGGATGGAAAGGGGCCAGAACATGGAGGCTGAGAGAGAGAGAGAGAGTGTGCAGTTTCTTTAGCCTGCGGGGACGAGCTGAGGGATCTGCTGCCGCTGGAACAGGTTCACCCAGGCTGCCTGCAACACCGTGCTACAGACAGGAGTCTGATTACCCATTGGAAACTCTTTAAAACATTTAGGACAGCGTCACTGTAATGTGAGCTGGCGGTGTGTTTCCCATTCTCATGCTTACCAAGTGGAGAGAAAAGGCTAGAGGACGACCAAGGGGGAGAGGAGCAGTTGGCTTAAAATGAAGCCCAAATTAAAGCTAGGACAGCACTGCAAAAAATGTCCATTTTAACAAGTCATTTAGTCTCATTTTCAGTCTTAAAATCTTGTTTTTCTTCAAACAAGTTGAAAATCTGCCAATGGGATGAGATAATCCCTCTTGTTTCCAACACCGATCAACTTGTTTCCAACATTTTCTTCCATCAAGTGTCATTTTCTTGAAACTAATGGCCTGATCTGCCTTATTCTGCCTTGTTTCAACATATTTATACTTGTTCCAAGAAAAATGTCAAAACAAGTGAAACTGCACTGGAAACAAGTGGGATTATTTCATCCTACTGGCAGTTATTCTCACTTCTTAAGAGAGACACGCCTTAATATGAGATGAAATTACCTGTTAAGATGGCCTTTTTTTTGCAGTGTGTGGAATATTTCACATTTCACCACATCCAGAAGATTAGCACACAGCACTTCACCCACTTAGATCTGCTCACAACAACTGTTTCTACCATGGGTGCAACGTAATGCAAAGTAAATCCAAACAGGGCTCTTGGTTACAATCTATGGGATTTAAGAGAGAAACAGGAAACCATGAAAATGACAGAAAGCGTGTCAAATGCACGGAGGACTAAGACGAAATCGTCTAAAGCTACAGACACCCAGGACACAACAGGCTGCAGAACGATTCCTACTATACTGTAACCACAGCAACACGGTCTAGCAAACACTCCTTAACGGTCTACTATTACCTGCTCTCCCTTTGAAGTCATCCAAAAGGGAAAGAAAACAACACATAAGGGGCCAGTTGAAAGAGAAAAGGTGATATACTGCACTGTAATGCTTCTGCTTCAAAGTAACAAACAACATCCATTTCTTTTTTTTTTTTGTAATCACACGCCACAATACACTTCCATTGTACTAGAAAAAAAATACTGGTTGCCTGAAGCCACAGAATTCCAAAAGCAACTAAAGATCTCTTGATAGATCACTAATGAGTTGTCATGAATTTTGGTAAGACTGTGTCCCTGGGAGCCGGGAGTGAATACAGCTGCCTTGGCTGGCTCGCCTTGACAGCTTAGCCTGAGGGTAGCCTGTGGATAGTTCCAGGGGCTTCTGGGATATCTTTCTAGCCCCCTCAGAAAGTCAAACTTCCTCCTTAGCTGGATCCCCCGCCCTCCTTTGGCAAACAACAGAGATCCTCGAGTGTGCAGAAGACCTGGGGGCCAGTCTCACACACAGGATGCCCTGTGTGTGTGTGTGTGTGTGTGTGTGTGTCACAGGCGGTCGTTTCATCACACGGTTTGGCCCAAGGTGTTGCTCTGTTTTAGGATAAACCTGCTGGATTAGCCCGTCTGCACTGGCCTCTGGGTGTTGCATCGCTGTTTCTTCTGTCTGAGCTGATGAACGCTGGCCTTCCCTCTCAGAGTGGTAGCTTCCCTGATGAAAGCCAGCCTTCGATCCGACATCTGATTGCAGCCAGGTTGATGGATGTGAGCTTTATCGCTAACCCCAGTTAACCTCGGCGATGAACTGCTGCCAGAGGCAAGTTTGATCAGGAAGAAGACTTGTTATGCCCTGGCAGTATCATCCCTAACACAGACTTTCCACATCAGAGATACAATCCTCCAAAGGCTCCTGGGGAAGAAATCTTGGTTTTCTATGAGCCAAGAAGGAACATAATGCATGCATACAGCGTATCCCAGGATGAATTACCCTGTGTTTATGCTCTAAACATACACATGTAAACCACTGCTGATAAGGAACACTGACATTGGAGGATTATGCTGTGTTGACATAGATTAGTGCGACATGTATCATTGTAAGCAACAAATCAAACGCTTTCATCTTCCCCATAAAGGAACAGGCAGAACACAGCACTCAAGACTTCCTCACGTAATTCAATTCATCTCACAAGACACTTTCAGTAACAGGGTGATGGAGCAGCTAGTTCACCATCAAAACATCATTTTGTGTGTTGTCAGCTGCTCCTGGAGGGTCACTCTATTGACTTGAACCAGAAGACAAAACATGAATTCTAGCATTGATGTGTCTAAAAACTAATATGTGGTAATTTCACGGTGAACTGAGGTCATCTCTTTCAGTTCTATTAAGATGGCTGCCAATGAATCTTGATCAAACCCAGTCGTGTTCAGTGTTCAGTGTCTTACCAAGGCTGGTCTGGGAGTTGGGGTTGACATATTGATCCTTACTCCATTCAACCATACACTTCAGGATGGACACTAGACATTCAAGGCCTTTCTTTCTCAGGGTCAGCTCCTAGAGGAGATAAAGAAATATTATTCCAGCGGCAGAGCAAAATTCAAATTGGCTAAACTGTGAATAATGCTTTGAGTAATGAATATTACGCCGCGAGTTTCCAAATGTCAAAAAACAAAAAAGAAATTATTACCTGAAGAGGCGTTGTGCCAAGCTCATGGCCCCCCCGACCCTGGGCGATCTTGGAGAGGTCATTGACCAAGCGCTCAAATATGTTAGCAGCATTCAAGTCACAATCATAATTCACGTAGATGTCCACCACGCTCTGGGCATCTGAGAAAGAAAGACGAGGCACATTAAGTGTTGGTCTTTTGATTAGAATCTCATATTCCCTTGGTGCAACACAGGCCTGATTAATTAGCAACTTATTTGAATGTCATCTCAGCTCTCTGGCTCCAAAGCTGATTAGCTGCTTTCATCTCTTCGATGGAGAGTACAGGAACTTTAACCTACATGTACACTACATATGTAATATATGTAAAGGATAATCCACGATGAGGTGTGCATCAAAGGGTTTTTATGGACGACATGGTGGTAAAGAAGCACCTGATAGGAAGCAGGGGGTGGCTGCCTACATGGAGCGCATTAAAATCCTTTTGATGCACACCTGATTGTGGTTTGTCCTGCTCATACCATGGTCACTTGCCAAAAATTTAGAGTAATAGCACTCACTTAATTTTGCTATACATCTTGGACACAAAATTAGTAAGATAGCGATTTAGGTGCAGGGCTTTTAATGTTTACTGGCTACTGTTTCAGTTTGTTGCTATGGTTACACATTTATGGCCAGCATTTAGAACAGCAATTACACTTGAGCCGAACGGTTTTAACGCACGCCCTCCAGCCAATCAGAAACAAGAATTCACCCACATGCACCCATTGCATAAGTATGCATTAATGCAGTATGTATTATAAAGTGACACAGTAGGATTGTCTTACAATCTACAAAGAATTTAGGTCCATGTATGGCCAACCACTCTTGTATCACCACAGTCCATGGAAACTAACTGAACAAGGTCCCATCATATGACATCAAGGCAAATTTTTCTGCATCCGAAAAGAGGACTGAGGGAGTTGTGTGAAAATTTCAATGCTTTGTTTCCATGCAGATTCAAGTGACAAAACAGTTCATTAACATAACATTAAATTATAGACACATTCCCGAAAACAAGGCAGTGAAATTGTTCCAATAATAACTACATAAACAGAATAAAATGCAATAGTGTAGTTAAAATCAAATTTACACAACAATAAAACTTTTACTTCCTTTTTTTTAAGTAAAAACGGCTCACTGAACAGATTTGATTGGCAGAAAATGATTTCCTGCACACCGTGATGAGGTTGCCTAGTGCCAAGGAACAGAGAAGTAAAGTGTCTCCCAAGGACTGAACAAACTAAACTGACCTCTTCACAGACAACAATCAAACCTCAGATGGCTCAGTAATTGTGTTTTGCTCTAAAACGCTATCTTTGATCCACATCCACACAAATAATTACTGCTAAAAAAAAAAGAACATATACAAAAACAGATACATACCTGCACATATTCTAGTCAGGGTTTGTATGACCATCCACTTGTGGTCATAGGAGCTTGTAGACGTCTCAAGAATGTACAGGAAAATCTCCTTGAAGAACACCTGCAGAGTGAGTCACTGAGCGTTAGTGTAACTCGGGACAGTTTACAGTATGAAGACAACAACAAAAGACAGGAAAAGTTAAAGAAAGCTTCACAAACAGTTTCCAGAAGTTATGACGCCTGGCATTGTACTGCTCAACAAATAGACCTATCATCTGTCAACAAGGCCGACACAGTTCTCCAGGAGCCTATTTGACTTTCCTTCACCGCCGCAGATGCAGGGGATATAAAGCCGTCAAACACGATCGGAGGACGCGCGTTACAAATGTTGAACTAACTGAGACGGGACAATAAATCAGCTGCAACAGAAAGTAGGTAATATCGAGACTCAATTGCACAGAGGTGGAACTACATTACAGCACTGTGAGAGGCTACATCTCCCATAAATCACCTGTGTCAGCTGGCTGCTGCATTGAGAGACGTGTCAGCCTGTCAATATCAGAGTATACGTGATGTTTTTCAACAGGGGGAAACAGAGACTCGAGTCAATGGAAATTGGCACGCAATCTGAAAAGGAAACCTCCGTCTGTATTTTGAGTCGGTTTTTGAATTTAAATAGGAAAAGTGTTTGTGAAAGAGAGCTTGCCTTGTAATAAACCAAAAAGGGGAAAAATCCACAATCTAATACTCTTGTGCTGTTAGATAGCACCAGTTATTCAGTGATGAACTGTTTTAATTTACTTTTTTGGTGCGGCTGTTTTTCCTGCACCTCCTCTGTCTTGTCTACTTCAGTTGGCGATTTCCTAGATTTCCCAGAATGCCTTTGACAGCCCCCAGAAAGGGAACTTGCTGATTTCAGTCAAAGGTATGCATATGAGCATATGTACACAGTAAGCTAGCCATGTAGCTCATGAATATTGGGGCATATCTATGACTACAGCTGTGCCTCTTACTCAAAGTGCAACATGTCTTTCAGTTGCATTGCATTATGGTCTATTGAGGCTACAGTTGGGAAGAAATTGGTATTTATCTCCCTGTATGATTGTTGAACACTGATGCAAACTGTTAGGCTTGGAAAAAGTTCTTTGTCTTTGATTGTGAGCCACTGACACCAAAACGTAAAGTTTACTGTGGTTTTAGATAGCTGGAAATATTTCTACTATCAGCCTCTGTTGTAGCTACGCTGGAAATATAAATCCATCATCAAACAACAAAATGGGGACAGTAATGTGAGGTAAACTTCCTGCATTTTAGAGTGGATGTTTCCTTTAAAACAGGAGAGCAAGTGGATTACCTCGATCTGCATCTTGAGGTGCGTCTTGAAGTGGGACAGCAGGGTGAGGAAAATGGAGAGCGACAGCTCAAAGACCTCAGGCACAGAGGAGACACCATTCTTGGACAGAGCCACACACAGGTACTGCTTGATGGCGTTGATGAACATCTCATTGGTCTTGAAGATGGGCCCGGCGTTCTGCAGGATGGACAGGAGCAGCTGGAGGGACAGGACCTTGGAACGCAGCTCATGGGACCTGGGCCAGGTGGAGAGAGGAGCAACAAGTTCAAGATCTAAGCTGTCAGATGAACGTAGATCAGTGTTTATTAGTATTTTTAACAAGGAGCAGGAGGATGAAGGTCCGCCCGACTGAAAGGTCACATTAAATAAACTTTGTTGCAAATGTGGACAGTGTGTGGAATCTTCCTTTCGTTTTCTGATGCTACCCACTCAGGGCTTATCCTACCCACCGGTCAGCCCAAAGGTTTTTGCCTTGCGTGTGTGCACGCTTACCAGAGATTTTACCAGAGAAAACCCATTCACAAAAAACAAAACACAAAATTTTAGGTTTTCTGTGGTAAATTAGAAAGAAGACCTGTGCAGTTGAAATGCATCAGGTTTATTATTGAGTGTATTGTGTTGTGAAGATATACATTTATAAAAGCTCTCCCCTCGTTCTTTTTTTTTTTTTTTTTTAGATCAGATAGCACAGGAGTAACAAAGAATATTAAAACAAAGATGAAGTCAATCTGATCATTTTAACTAGTAGTGGAGGAGCTGAAAATGCATTAGTGAAATAAAAATAGAGTGATAGGAAGGACTGATGGATTATATATGTGTGTGTGTGTGTGTGTGTGTGTGTGTGTTGCTACATTAAGTGTATGTTCATGTCCATGCCCTTAGCACATCTACATCTACCCTTTGGAGAATATGGCTGGCTGCAACATACACAACTTTAAAGACTCCATGGCTACTAAGAGGCTCTTAGGGCAGACTGTCTGATTTGATGTGCATTAAAAACTTCAGATATGCATTCAGGACTAGAAAAAAGATCCACTAGAGCCCTGCAGTCATAGGGGGAAATATCTGTGCATCCAGCAAAGCAGCGTCAAAAACAGCAGCACAGAGAAACACAATGTATTGTCTTTTCTCCCCTTCCCCAGTGGTTTAAAAACGTATTTAAACACAGTCTTCAGGGGCTATTAGGGCAACTAAGTCAATGCTGTCCTTGGTAGAAAGAGCTTCAGTTTGAATTGCTTTTTTCACAGCAGCAGCGCAGAGAAGCTGGAGCTCAGACCACGCACTTTTCGAGCTAGAATGTATGCCGAGATTGACTGCTTCTCTGTAGCGTGCTCCATCGCTGTTTAGCAGTCAAAGTAGGATTTATGTGGCATAACGGAAATGTGACCCTGCATCTTTAACAGGACAAAAAAAATATAGCCTTATTTTTCCAAGGCGCATGGCAAATCTGACTATTCATCACTTAAGCTCCAGTAGGATGTAGATTTTGTACCAAAAGAGAGAAAGAATCCAGTAGTGCTTTTTGTTCTGAGGAGAATAAACAAAGCACATATTTACCCATTCATAAAACCAATAAAAACAATTGAAGTCATGCTGTTAAAATTATGAAATATTTTTTATTGCAGAGGAAGCAACTTTATCTCTGATGGGGAGTTGAGTGCCATCAATCCTGAGTGTAAAATTAATTTGACAGCAGCTGAATGAAGCTGCTTTTCCACAGTGAGTTCTTACTTTTGTCTAAACAGAGAATAAATACGAGCCAACCAGAACAGCATCCAAAATGAAGCTGAATTACCATGACAGGAAGCCACCATACAGGCTACAGCCCAACTGCATCTGTCTATGACTTATAACCAGCTCCTCAGCTTGTGTGTGTGTGTGTGTGTGTGAGATGAGGCAGAGTAGGCCTGTTAGGAGGGTAAAAGGTTTCTGTCTGACACTGACATGGCGCATCAG
>OMKZ01006169.1:20605-36999 GCA_900302535.1 Neoniphon sammara | reverse complement strand
GTCAGTAAGGCCCCGGTCGGTCAGTCGGCCCCCGACCCGCTGCTCGGCCCCTTTACCTCCTCCAGCGAGTCGATCAGGAGCCCGTTTTGTTTGTAGCGCATATAGGCGTTAGTGCCTCGAATCTTCGTAGCACGGATTCTAGCAAGCCGCGTTTTCTGTTTGAACAAACAGACCTCTGTTTTAGCCTCTGACGGTTCTGACTGTTACGCTAATTGGCTCTGTCTCCCTTTGGAAGCAGCCGCAGTGTTTAGCAGAGAGAGGCTATGCTTAAGTGTACGATTAGGATTTTCTGCCTTGGTAAACACTTTAGGAAGAAATGCACATATTGCTATTGAAAAGCTGCTGACACTATATACTGTAGATCATTTGTTCAGTCATTGTCATTCCCTGGCTCTCATTTTCTCCCACTGAAATGTACTCAAGCAAGCATAGCCCACCCAACACACATATACTTATACACACAGACACAATAAAACATTAATATTCTGGAAGATAGTGTTTGCCCTGTCATTCTGTTATGCGAGGATAAGACAGGGACAGGGGAGAAGGCAGAGAGAAGCAAAAGAGAGAGAGAGAGACAGAGAGAGGGAGAGGGAGAGAAAGAGAGAGAGAGAGACAGAGAGAGACATAAACACAGAGAGGTTGAAAGACGAGGAGAGTCAGTACCCTTTGGGCTCGTCGTTTCTCTGCCCGCTGGCTCTGGTGGTAGATGCGGCTGAAGTTTGACACAATAACAGGGACAGGCAAGGCGATGACCAGCACCCCACTTAGAGAGCATATGGACCCAAACACCTTCCCCACGATGGTTTTGGGCACCATGTCACCATATCTGAAACACAGACACCAGACAGCACTAATAACACACAGCAGAATAAATTCTTCATACAGAAGGTCAGTTCAGTAAAAAATAAATCTTATAAAGAATGCAGCATGGATGAGTTTTTTAAATATCTGTTATTTTCATTTATAGTACTGGGTGGTTTGTTACTGTTAATAGTCCTAAAATACTTTTGGCGACCTTGATTTATCTTATGGCTTCAAAGAAAAGTCACACATCTCAAGTGGGTGAAGAATAAATAGAACTTTTCTGAAGTCTCTGCTTCCTGCCCTACTTTCTGCATGCCACCTTGATGTTCGTTTTTTTAAAACCCTGTTTCATATATAATTACACACCTGCTGGCACTGGCTAATGCTTTCACGCCGTGACCAAATACACTACACGTCCCTTGTGACCTCTGTTAGCCAAACCACTCGTGAAAGATACAAGGAGTTGTGTCACATTCAGCGAGAGCAAAGTGAACAGAACAGCGTGATGCCAAACCCTGGAGAGATCATTTTAGAAGACAGCGGGCCTCAGCAGTAGCCACTTACGGGTTTTGTTTTCCATGCCATGTCTCCACAGCTCTCGGATGCGATCAAAATGAACTTTAATTAATTGATGCTGGTGAGAAAGAAAACCAACTCCTGTCCAATCTGTTTTCATGCGCAGCACTGGTCCAATGGTGTACCTTAGCCCGTCATTTTTCAACATCAGAAAAATGTTGAACAGACAGCATTTAGGATGAACAGATGAAGCACTGCAGATATGTCAGATGGAACAGAATCATCCCATTAAAGAGATGAATGCACCTGTCTTCTGTCAGCCAGTCAGAGCTGCCTATGCTCAACGCAACTGTCTTCATGATCTCAACTTGTCTTCCCCAGCTTCTGCCAGTCACGTTGTAACTACATTAGCAGCAGTGGAACGCTACAATGTTACTTCTATGTGATGCAACCAAAACTAATAATCAAAACAGTTAGCGGTGTGCATAGTGCCCATTCCTTCCCATATGGAGAGTCAATCATAATTCAACATTATCAAGTAATGAGGGAGCAAACCCCATTTTCTCCAAGGCAATTAATTGTGCTAGGCACAACCCTGAAAATTGCAGTAATTACTTGAACATAACCCGCGTGTTCATGAGTAGCCCTTTGATGACATGTTACGCCACAGGCAGCATTTGGGTAAAAGTAAGAGTGCGAATGAATGACTCAGGTGATGTGTGTTAACAAAATGGTTCCCCCTGTTTTTCTAAACATCCCACTATGTGCCATGGAGAACCAGCAATCCTGTGAATTGCAGGTGGGTGAGATGAATGATTGAGACCCTAATGCGCTAATGACCTGAGAAGACCATTACCTCCCTGGAGTAAGATGAATGCAGGTAGGAAAGGACATCAGCATTGCTCAGTGGCTGTGACAGCCACGCGTCCCTCAAGTGAGGCAGGGTAATGTGAATGTATCGCTACACGGGAGGTTAGCTATTTCATAAATGAAGTTGTCTAATGCCCACGGCCGTCTGCTTGAGTCATTAGCCTCAGGTTTCCATCACGTTGGGCCCAACAGTCAGGGCTTTTACAGAGCTTGGGCAGAAAGATGTAAAAGTGGACATTTTAATATCACGCTTGATGGGACTTCATGTACAACAGTTTGCTTTCAACTTGAGTAATCTCACGCAGATGTCATTAGTTTTACAGTTCATTACAGGTCAAGTCATTTTCCTATGTAATCACCAACCAAGCTTGACAGCAGGCGTCAATTATGGATTCCGGATGTACTCTTGAGAGCCTATTAAGAGATCCACAAAAACACATGCACGGTAACAGTCCCACACATAAAAGTGAGCGCTCACATGCATTTTATTCCTATGGGAGGACTGGCTAGAGGCTGTTAAATGTGAATCTAAGTTGGAGCATTAAATGCGGAATACAAAATATTGTTTTGCCTTCAGCAAGTACCCTATATTGTAGTACATAGGTGAAAAGGAAAGAAGCAAGCGCATTCTACAGAAAGGCACTAACAGTGATGGATCGCTCATAAAGGAGCAGCTGAGATACACAAGACTCTGCCTCCTGCATGATGGCAGAGGTCAGAATTAACAGCAGCGAGAGATTAAAGTAATGTTCTCGCTTTGTTCTTGCTGCCTTTGACTAGTAGGTATCCACGTTTGCTACCCTGAGTTGACATGGGTAAGACATGAAGATGGATGGCCAGATCTTTATCCACCTAGCAGAGGAGGAAGAGTGTCGGAATGACTGAGTATCAATTCCCCAGTTCCACCCACCTGAAACGAAGCCGTGCTCGCACTTGCATTTGGTTTAAAAAACACGCATTTTGTAGAATTGTTCTGTAGCACGACAACAGCACTGCAGATGAAACCTGGCATAGTGAGACAGTAAAACTAGGGGATTGTGTCAGACGGTGTAGGAGACATGTGAGAGACTAAAGGGAATATTTGAATTTCAGAATTGGGGAATGAATGTCCCCGCCCGGCATAGATAATAGAGCAATCAAACATTCATGAGTCCCTGTATCAACCGGCATGGCTGAGTGTGTGAGGCTGACCTTAAAAGTGGTGTGTGTGCCGTTTCGTCAGGGGCTGCTCTGACACAGATTTCTATACAGGACCTCACCGCTGCACAGCGAGGTCTGCCACCCAACAGCACGAGCACCCACCAGCACACACACAAACAGTGTGTGGAACCTGCGTGTGCACATGCATGCATGCACACACACACACACACACACACATGCACAGGCAGAAATGCACAAAACTGTATACACGCAAACAAACACATATACACACGACGACACTCAAACACACATTAGACACTACACAAATGCACACATATACACGCACACGCACAGGCACCCAACAACACACGCACACACACCACACTGTCCACAAATGAGAGGCCCTTTAATTTGACATCTAGTTTAACCAATCCCCATCCCAAAAAAAGCAATCTTGTTCCTTGATTGTCTTCCAGAACCCTGTGTCTGAAATCTGACTGCCATCTGGTTAGTGGGAAGTGGGAAAAAAAAAAAAACAAGATATCTGGATGACTTTACAGACACGTCATCTGTTTATTTCTCTTCTCACAGATAGTGCAGGTCATTATTTTTTTTGCCAATATCAAGCAACACAAATCGAAATCTCCTGCGCTAAAAGAAGCTCATATTGTAAAAACCTTCCTTGGTCATTTGAACCTGCTGCGACTGCCACACCCAAACATATGACAAATGAACCAAGCTGTCATTTACACCAAGGTGTGTGGGTTTTGGCATGAGAAAAGCGACAGATTTCCGAAAAACACCCTCCTAATTGAGCACAGGACGATGTTTCTGATATAATCACCCCTTCAAGGAGGTCTCAAAGTCCCTCTCTCCTTCCGTCCTACCAGTGGATATGCCAATTCAGATCATTGCCAACAGCTTAGCAGCGCTGACAATTAGAATCCAAGAAGGATTGCGGGAGATCCCTCAGCTGTGAGGGCTTTGTCAACAGTGTTAAAATCCAATCATCCACTGGCGCCTCTGTCATGCTTTCCACTTAGATCAACTGGGTTTTAAAACTTCCCTTTGGTTGGGTCGACTCCTGCAGAAGTCATCGTAATAATGTACATTAGCGAATGCAACGGGAAAGAATGAGGCATCTAATTCTACTGACGTGAGCGATCAAGGTCAGTGTGTTCAAATGGAGAAAAGTCCTGTGATGAAAATACTGAAGTCTCGCTTGCTATACTGTACTGACATATTAAATCTGTCATAAAAAGAGATAATATCTATAGATATAGTCACACTTTGACCTACTCGACTCTGATGTTTCAATAAAAAGTAATGAAATGAAACAAATTTGATTGTGTTAAACATTTTGATTTGTCACCTGATAGGTATGAAGATGAATTGGGCCAACTGTTGAAATAAGCCCAGTATCCTATGCACAATCTATCTTCGTTGGCTCACGTCGATAATTACTGAGGTGTTCTCAATCTGATACTCTCACAATTAACTTCATTCTCCCTTGTTTTTCCATGCTATTGCTTTTTATGTGCTCTCACATCCTATTCAGCATTTGTTTCTTATCTACAACTAGGAAAATCTTTCAGAGACACATTCACTGACATCTACTATGCGCAGTGAGTGGCAGTGAACTTACAATGAGATGCTACTTGAGATGCTGAAACAAGACATCCACTTTAAAAAGGCAGCAATATTGAGGGAAAAAATGCCAAGGTCAACCATGTATAGCCTTAAAACATTAACATTTTTTATCATTTCAAAATATGGGTTTGGTACACCTTGAAAACACTTTCTGCATAGAGTGACCTGATTGTCAGCGCGTTTTTGATAAAACTGTGAATGCATGATTTTCTGTTTGACCTTCACCAGCCTTCCCATTGCGCGCTGAGCTCCCTATCAGGGCTTCCTGAGGTAATTCGCTCTCTCAGTTTCACAGTTCAATGGCTGCTACAGCGCAGACAAGCCCTCCGAACCTGTGAGACCAAAACCTGTCAATTACCCTCAAGCTCAGATGCTGTCACTGACGGTACCAATCAAAAGGTGATAATGACAGAGACAAAGGCATTAAAAACACGCAGGGACAATGGAATGGTGTCAAGGTCAGAAACTATGACTGAATACTTCTATTCCTCTCCCGAGGGCTCATTTTGAAATGTATAACCCTTATAAACTATTACAGAACATGAAGGAGCATCAGAGTGGACAAAACATTAGAATATCATACGAGGGTTTGACATAAAAATGGTGAAGCCTTACACTGACCAGCCAAGAAAGGCTATCTTTCATAAATCTTGACAAGGAGCAAATGGAGCAATATTCCATGATTATAGGGTTCACCATACCTTCTCCATAAAAGGCTGAAAGAGCACAATGTTCATCCTTGCTGACAGTTAAATAATACATGTTCCAAAAAAATGCAATTTCCCTCCTGAACTCCATTCTGGTAGCAGAACAATGAATTCAGAGTCTCACAAAAATGGATTATACTGTCTGCATGTTGTAGTCTTTGAGGCATATGGACATGAATGACAAAAGATCTACATTTTCTGAGTGTATTTGTGAAGACCACAAGATTTATGGAGTACTTCAAGAGAGGCCTTGAGGGCATCTATGTAACATTAAGGGCTCTCATAAAAAATGTAGTTTATTTTATGAAAATGTGAAATGAAAGACTATATGATCTTACTTCTCTGTCCCACTGGTATAGCCTTCAAGTGCAATGTGGTGACAACTGTGTAAGGGCAGGAAAAACAAAAATATAACAAAATAAAAAGCCATAAAACAGATTTTCACAAAAACACAGAAATCCGGGGCTAAATGAAAAATGACTGCTCATATGTGCACACCATAAGTGAATCAAGTCTAAACATCTGTTTTGTGTTTTTGTTGGCCTGCTATAATTTTATGCATATTTGTGTTTTACATATTTGCCTGTCTCCGCTGTCAACAGAATATAAAAAAGTGAGAATCAAACGCAAATAAATAAGTGTTCAGAGTTACACACCGAAAATGGGGGCTAAATAAAAAAAGGAAAACTCACATTTGTATACCAATCTGAACATCTGTTTGTGTTTTTGTTGGCCTCATAATATTATGCTATGCTTTTTTTTTTTTTTTAACATATTTGCATGTCTCTGCTGTTAAAAGAATATAAAGAAGTAAATAGTAAAAAGAGTAGAAAGTAAGAAAGTAAATTCTTCACAATGTGAGCAGTTAGGAAGAGAGACTGGCAGCATCAGTGGTGTAAAATACCACGTAAGCACCTGGACGGCCTGTGTTTATCAGTACCACTGCATCAAAATCCGCAAAGAGCTACGCCACAAGCTTTCAAAGATCAGTGATCAGCAGCACCATGACTGAACATGATCTCCGACATTTCCCCGATCCCAAAACACCACCTATCATTCCTGATGTGCTGCACCGCATCCCTGCCTCCAATCTGGGAGCAGAACATCCAGAATGAATCTCTCTCCCGGGTTCGGACACTAGAGACTGATGGGATTAAGAGTGTGTGGGCAGATAGGGCTCTGCTCTGATCCTATCCCTCAGATATACATCATTATAGAGGGGGGAATCCCACAGGCGCTGGGATTAGCACGCTAGATTTTCACTGCAGGTGATGAGGGAGGGAAGGAGAGGCTGGCAGAACTACACAACATAATGGGGAGATGGGGAAAGAGAAATCGGAGGGAGCCAGAGGACCTCGCCGCCTGCTGTAATTTGTGTGGTAGAAAAACAGACCAGTCTAGTATGAGTAACTGTGAACAATAGCTGCAGGGAAGGACAACTTTGAGACGAGTAAACATCACTGAAGCTATGGGTAAAAAACCTGAAGACGGTATTTTGCTCACAGGATGCTGAAATGCAAAAAAGTGCTAAACGTAATAATAAGCCCAGTATTTTTTCACGCTTGTCACAAACCCGCAGAGAGCCAATCTCAGCAGAATTGCAAAAGGTGATGGTTGGGGCCAAAGGTTACCCTTCAAGGAAGCAGACATTGCATACATGCCAGAGGGCACTGATGCATTGTAAATCAAGACTTTGTGATGCAGCGGTGTCAATTCAGCTTTGATCCTCTAGCAGAACATTCACCCCGGAGTCTCAGAAACTACAGAGAAGCGACGAAGGCCAATAAAATTCCTCTCTTTTAGCCATGCAGACATAGATAAACCATATAGAATAATCCCCCACATATAGCTCTGGCAAAGGCACCTCAGCTCTCTCCCGCTCACATATCAAACATGTATTCCCTCAGCCCTCCAAATCCCAGCTTAACCCTCGCCCCACGAAACCAGGCGGCTAGTTATCACTGCAGCTTTGACATTAGCATGCACGCCCTCTCTCATTTGGGAGATCTTCTTAAGAGTCAGGGATGATAAAAAGCTTTCCTCTCTACCGCTCTTCCGTTCCCGACTTTGACTCACCCTTCCTCTGCCTGGACCTGCCTGCCTCTAACTATGAGTTGGAGATGAAACGCTTCATTCTCTCTCTTTTTCCCCTCCTTTTCTATTACCATGCAGCGCTAGCACAGACCTGCTTGACATTTTTCTTTTATTCTGCTCTTCTCCAATCTCTCAGTCTACACCTGCTGACACTTGAGAAACAATTGCTGTGCTATGCAAAAAAGCACCCCTATTTCACTGCTATCATAAGCCGTGTCACCTCCACTTCAGCTCCTCATCCTCATTATTGTGAATGATTTCTTGTGGCAGTTTTCACTAATTACTGGATGAATGGATGTTCTGTTTTAGCAGACATTTATGAGGGTTAAGCATCCACATGGACCCATAAAATGGCCTACTATTATATGAGAAAAATAATTTGTGCGTGTGTGTGTGTCTGTGTGTCAGGTTAGACAACCTTTCTGCAGAAGTACAAAGTGTTCAGTCAGTCAGAGGGGAGTCTGGGTGATGCAAGTCTTTGATCACTCCAGGCATAATTTAACCTACGTAAACTGACTATACTATTGCTCCAAGCCTATTTGTTTCTCCCATGTTTAGATTCCTGCCCGTCCTCCTTACATTGCTTTGAAAAAGCCAGGGGCTAAAAATATATTCCAACAACGTCAGTATAATACTTTGATAATGCAATTACACTGCTTCGTGGCTGAATGGGGAGGGCAGAGGAACATGAAAGAGGGCTAGAAGCAAGAAGGGGCACCAGAGCTATGGATTATGAGAGAACGTGATAATAAAATGAAATCATCAGACACTCAAGCGATTATGCTAATGAACTCATTCCGTATTCATCATAGGTTAATCGCCATGCGGGCGAGAGGGAGACGGCATTTTCGCGAACATAGAGGGCTCTGATCGAGTCGCATGGCCTCTGTCTCAAGTAGGGCTGGTTTGGGGTTAAAGGTGTTAAACTGAGGGATACAGTAAATGTGATCAGTCATGAGAAAATAATAGTAGTAATAGTAGTCGCCTTAGTAGTAGGAATGCTAATAGCGTTTGTTGCAGCAGCGGCACTTTATTGAATTCCACTGAGGGAAATTTATTCTGTGAAAAATGCACGATCAGGATGCTGCACACACAGGCTGAATAGACTAAAATGGTAACCTACTGAAACATATCTGGTGCATAAATGATCAGGGCCTGTGCGAGTGGGAAGCCACTGGTATTGACCATTGGAGATTATACAGTGACCCCCGTGACCTTTGTGTGTGTGGTCAGGTGATGGAGGAGAAGGAGAACGTGAAAGGTTTTGTGGATTAGAGCCTGTGTGGTTTAAAGGGGAGCTGGTCCAGGAGCCTCATCACACTGACAGCAGATTAGTGCTCCACGACGCCAGAGCAGACGGTGAGAGATTAACTTTGATGTGTGTTTCCACACAGAGCAGCCACTGGATATCAGCTCCCTCCACCAAATGGCTGCAGCCCCTTACCTTCCAATTTGCGCTGCATACAAACATGGCCTTAAAAAGCTGCATTGTTATTTTTTCTATGACATAGGATCATTGTTGCCAAATTGTGGCCCCAATGAGTCTATGTGTTACTGGTAATGTTTCAACCTTTGGAGGAATGAATTTGGAGGAATGAAGGAAACCTGAAGGACCAAAAATGTTCACAGAAAAGGTTCAAATTTCCCATTTCTGAGAACAATTTAGATTCTGCCTCAGTTCTTACTTGAAACTGTAAATATCAGCTCCCTCCACCAAATGGTTCCTCATACATACAAAGGCTACACACACAACATAAAGTGGAGATGATAGCTAACACTGAATACATCCATACAGAAAATTCAGTATAAAAATGGCCCCTGATTGTTTGTCTTACTGATGAAAGAGGTATGATAAATACTTCAGGGAGAATCTTTGAGACAAGCATCAATACTCAAATTCCAGGTATTTGAGAAAAAGAAAGAAAAGCCGAAACAACTGCACATAAAAAAAAAACTTCAAAATTTCATAGTGAAACCAAGGGGAAAGGAGGAGGTCAGGATGAGACAGAAAGAGAAGCGAAGCGTAAAAACGTACTGAGCGCTCTCTCGGAGAGCGTGGACAGCAGCCAGACAGGCGACAGCAGCGAGCCCAGATAACAGCGAGTACCAGGAACCAGTAAGAACCTGTAGGGAAGTGTTGGGAAGTAGGCCCATCGGGCCGGCAGAGCTGCAGCTCTTCTAACAGCTGTCGACTGGCCCCTGGGGCAGAGCGGAGAAGAGCAGCGCAGCATGCTAGCACTACAGCCGCATCCACCATCCCCCCACCTGCACAGCACTACTTCATATGCAAGGGGACATCATTACTTTTTTCCATTTCACTCTATGGGACCTCTCTTGTCAAATGAATCACTGTCAAAAAGTGGCAAAAATAATAACTCAGGGCCACGGGCAGAACAACACAGCACCTGAAAGGTCATTTGCCAACGTAAATTGGTCATCAATGGTTTTATTGCCATGTCTGGTTTCGCAGTGGGGGTGGATGAAGCCTGAATTAAAGTGACCCGGGGCCAGCGAGGAAACGAATGTGTACTACATGATACAACTCCCATTATTTATAACTCCAGCATCATTGTCATTGCAGAGGACAGACCTCATGGTGAATAATGATGTCAACACTCCTAATCTAAGAAGACAAGCGGATTAAAAGCACAGCTCAGGTTGTACTGTAGACGCCACATTCAGATGCGCCGTTAACAATCGTGACTGAATGAAGGTTATTCATTTTAATCACACTACAGCACGCCCTCCCTCCCACTATCCCAGGGGGTTGCTATTTTTAAGCACTTTTTCATTTCTTCTCCTTTTTTTGGTCTTGGCTGATGGCAAGGCAATTGCTTTGTGGGACGTCTGCCCTTGAAGAATCAGACAACAGAAGGAGATATTTATACATAGATGTGGAGTGTGAGCGAGCTGTATCAAAATGCAGCGCCTTCCTCTTTGACTGTTTAGTGTTAAGGAATTAGATCTAAGTTTATTTTTCTTGCTTTTTAGCGTTCGTGCTTCCAATTTAACGCTTCCCCTTCAAATCATAAGTGGTGTTGGTTTTATACCTGCGCTGTGAGATTATTGAGAGAGTTGATACGTTCGTCTCTCATCCTCTCTCTCTCTCTCTTCCATTCATTTGCCTGTTTTCTAATTGGACTCGCCCCATCTGCTGAGGTCTGTAGGCTGACTTCTGGGGATTCTACCGCTAAAATGCCCTATCAAACACACCAATACATAGGGGACAGTCTTCTTGGAGCTCTGCCAGACGAAGCATCGGTACAGTATGAGAATGTGCGATGTTTAATCAAAGTCCAGCAGCGTACAGGTTAGAGTACAAATAGTGGAATCAGATAAGTAGACAGATACTGTCTGCTGAACTCTAATCAGAAGCTGGCAGATCTGGCTGTTTGGAAGATTAATCCATCCACCACACAACAGATCTGTTACTGCTGATTGGCGTTTTTTTTTTTTTTAATAAGAATTATGTTACAGTTCTGTTGAGTGCCTGAAACAAAATGTCATTAGTATTGACTGTGCGCCACATGATACAGAAGTAGGCATCTCGCCTATGTAAGTATGAGCTCCCATAGATGTAATGGAAACAGGATGCAATTTTTAAACTCTGAAAGCTGGCAAACTCTTTAGATTCCCTCTCAATTCTCAGGAGGACGAATGATGTTCCTCATGCTTGTCACTCTTTACATACCATTGACTGGGAGTTGAATGTTCAGGAGCAACGGGATGTGTGACAGTGCAGTTGTGGTGATGATTACGGCCCATTAACTTTGATGGATGCCATTTCCTACCAAGAACGATGGGGGCTGGAATGACGGAATCGTCACTTGTTGTTGTTCCGTCACCAACATCTGCACACAGACCGGGGAGGGAGGAGAGACCAAATAACTGAATTGCAGCAAAGTCCATGCAAAATTGATTTTTTTTGGATTTCTCCTCCCCTCGGTCGCACGAGACCACTTCACCTTTGGAGGTAATTGAATGTCACATTATAGAGGCTGATGCTGGATCTCTCTCCCAGGATGCTCAGACACGATCCCCTGTGACCTCCAGAGGACAGCGAGCCAGGAATTCCAACATCACCGCATATCCGTCAGGAATGGAAATGTGGATGTGCTGTGTGTGTGTGTGTGTGTGTGTGTGTATCTGTCTATTTCTATAATATTATTGCGCATATTTTTGTAAATGCAATGCAAAGCAGACAAAGCTGAATCTCAAACTAATTGCGGCGTCCAGCTTTATTAATGCTATCTGTCATTGTAGCTTTCTTCTCCGTTCAGCTCCTCTGCTTGTCTCTGCCTGGCTGCCCAAATGTCTGGCTCAGTCAAAACAAGACGCACTCCGTTTGTCTGTGGCCATTATGTAAAAATAAGGCCAGTGAACGCCAGAAATCTAACTCTTAAGCTCCTTCACAGGGATTATGGACAATTCGGGGGAAAATACAAATAAGAATAAACTCTTTACGGTTTTCCCCCTAATACCCTGAAAAAGAAGTGAAAATCCTCACACATGAACACAATCTGCAATCCATAGTTGAGATGCTGCTGTGTCGGACGCCTGTGGAGAGACACAGGCAGGAAATCCTCTAGGTGGGAATTGAGCTTTCACTTAAATAACATATAGACAAACATATCTATCTACCAATCATCTATCCCACTGAAAAAAATTAAACTGCTCAATTTGAGCTGTACACATTAAAAGTCAGTGACAGCATTTAGGCTGCATTTTTTAAACTACCTTTATTGATAATTGAAAACATAATATAATTTTTGATAAATATAATAGGGACTGGTGATTACTGGCACAGCAAAAGCAAGAAATGTACGTTATAAAAGAAGGAAAGGACAGTACTCCAAAAGCCACTATACCAGTGTTGACAGGACAGAGATTCAACCACTGAACAAAACACACTTTACATAATGCAGACTGCTGTTGTTTTGAAATCCAGTGTTAGTTGCCCTTGTTAATGGTCTCAAAATATCAGGAATCAAAAAATAAATTTACATAAATCATTACATCAAATATGAGCTTGATAACAACATAACAAATTACAAATAATTCCAACACCTGGCTCATGTAATAAACTGTTCAACTGCTTATAAACGCAGCGGCTGACTTTGTCAACCATGCCGAAAGCTTCCACATTTTGCCCCGGCTCACACACTGCACACTGACATAATGTCATTCACTTCTTTTAGATGCTCTTCAAGCAAATGCTGTTAGTTCACTGGTAAAGAACTCTTATTAGGAAATTCTAATGAGCTAACTAATGAAAACGCTACCAAAGACAAATATCACTTTCAGTCCTTGCATGTACATTTTCATGCCCTCTTCTTGGGAGGCTAAGCAACATGTAACATAAGGTTATGACCTCATTGGTAGTGTGCTGTTCCTGACCTGCACTCACACACACACAGTGAAGCGTGACGCCCCTGCCCGTCTCCCATGCAGTGCCATGCTGGGTGTCACAGGTGACACATGAGCAGGGGGTCACCAGCATGCCAGCCCCCTGGATTTACACCGTGTTGGATTTACACATGGTAAATACACTGTAGTTATCATGCATATGGTAAATACAGTGTAGTGAAATGACTGTTGTTTCAATGAATCAATAACTTAAAATACAGAAGAGCAGTAGTCAAAAGACATATTTGAGACTATTTTAAAAGTATCAAGAACAAAAGCTTGAGAGGAAAGTGGTATTAAGAGTGTGAATCTACCAGTCTTAAAACTTCTTCAACCCTGCCAGTCCTATCAGAGAGTTCCTTATTGCTTCGTGGCCAAGCTTTATTCAAACCCACAGAACTTTATTCTAAAATTCTAGTGGAGACACCAAAGTTTCCAAAAATACCAAATATGTCCTGCTGAATTAGAAGGAAATATGTATAAAATTATGCACAAGACATCTCAATATTTTCTATTTGATGTAGGCTAATAGTGCAGCCATAAAAACAGATGCGTTTGAATATTTCACTCAGTTTAAGTGTAATGTAGCTTCACAGAAGCATTGTAACCAGCAGATAGTGTATGTATGTGACATTGTTGTACATTATGGAAAAATATTTTTTCATATGACTGCTCTGAATTTATTAATTACCGATAGTAATCTCATTGGATCATATAGTAATCATCAGTGAAGCAGTCTACTGAAGATGTAATTTACATTAGATCAACTGACAGGATCAGCTGAAGGTGTCTGAAGGTCTGAAGATGACACAAAGTAATGGCACCATATAACTGCCACTTAATATGTCATCAATCCATTTGGGACAGCATGGACATGGCCAGTACAGAGGGACATGTCAAGAATATGGTGGAGACAATTACATACCTGTATGTGAGGAATCAATTTGGGGCAAAAGAGAAAATACAGCCCCTGAGCTCACGCCCTGTTTAGTACAGTTTGACCAAATGGCCTACATTAGGCAATATATAAAGCTATTTATAGAAGCTGGGGCAGGCAGGAAACAGCTGCCATGTGTCAGGGTGACAGGCTGACATCCCTCATCTCAGCAGGACCTCCCTGCCAGGCAGACAGGGGGAAGCTCTTTATACATAAACTGAAATGGGACATGCCCTCTTATCATTCATACTGCATACACAGACTAATAATCTATGGAGCCTGTGGCCAAAGACTCAACAATGAAATTGGGTTAACACTGGCTAGTATGGGATCGAGGTTCAAAGCCACACTTGCACATTCTACAGGCGTCTATATTTCTCCTTTACAGCCAACACTTTGGATTTGATTCAATTAGAATTAGTATTGATCAGAGGGGGTTTTACTGTGTCTGCCTGGTGCGGCTCACTGGCACGTGATTCTGCATCGGTGTCAAAAATGAGATGGTGCATGAATAGGGAAACGGAGATTTAAGGTGAAATAAGTTGAATCAATTTTCATGACTTTGCCATGAAGCCGCTTGTGGTTTAGGCGTTACGAAAGGCCTGTAAACCGAGTTTCAATTAACGTGCTACCGTCAGATAAAGTTTTACTACGGTCTCATAAATATATGATGACCTATGCTGTTTTTTAGTGTCTGGCACACGGAAACCCATATTAAATTCAATGCACTCACAGGATGCAGGACAGAGTAATTGGTCTTAATATTAATACTATACCTTGATAGTTTGTCATAATGAAGTAAATAGGTAGGTATTCTGAATACTATTTAAAAGTAGGCACCTTGAGAACAGATGCTACTGTCTAGATAACAAATTTCTTTAATTTCACTGCAGTGCAAAAATGCACTGCCTCACAACCCTTATTAGGAATAAGCAGGTATGGAAAACGGATGGATGGATGCATGCATTTTTGCTCAGAGGCCTTAAAAGCAACATAACTTTCTGTCAGGTCTCTTATTTTGTCATTCCGGCTTGATCTATGGTGAGATCCAATCACTCTTGTGATGAGGCCTCTGGCACTCTGGCAACAGCCGACTCAGGCAGAACTTGCATGACTCTTTGCCTTCGTTTCTGTTCTGCTCAAACGGCGAACTGATGATTGCTGTTAGCTATGGTCTCTGATGATCACAGATGTTGGGCTGTTGGCTCTGAGGCATTTTCGATAAAGAGACAAATGTCAAAGGGAAGGATTCTCACTCTGTGCCATTCTAAAAGCTGGCACGGTTTCAAGATGCAGTGTTTGCTATGCAGTCCCATGCGTCTGAAAGAAATACTGGTGCAAAGAAAAACAGCAATACAACGTCGTAACCCCTCCTAGTGATAGGTAGAACTATTATGACTTGCTCACAATTGTTTGTTCCTGTATCCTCACTGAAAAGCAGTATTTAGAAGAAGGGTAGGGTCCGTGCAAGTGATGATTAGTGCCTGAGATGTTCAGTATAATGAATGCGAGTCCAGTGTTTACCACAGTGACAATTGTATCCAAAAATAAAAAGAACAGCTGTTTCTCCCACAGCCAGCTCTCATTACATGCCAATGACAGGAGTATTGTAATGTTTGGACAGGCATGGCAGATATTAAACATGTCAGTGACACTCCTCTTAGTGAAAACAAACTGCAGCTTGTTGTTTGCATACTGATAAGCAAAAGTGCTATAACAAAGTATCGGTGCAAGGCCAGTTACTTGTGTGGAGCTAGCACTTTATTACATGACTTTTTTGCAATCTAAAGCGATGGCGTGGGATCTACTCCTTTTCAGTTTTTTTTTCCAACAAATGACCTGACAAATTGACCTGACAAGTGTTTTTCTGCAGTGACCATGAAAATTTAAATAAGTTAGCGGTGGTGACGACTGTTCTCGAGGCAGACATAACTGGTCGTTCTTGAACTCATGAACAGGTATACACATTAGAGTGCACAGAGTGAAAACCTTCTTTCAAAGTGAAATACCACTGTGATTAAAGCCGCAAACTGACACAATGAGGCAAAACTTCATAAACTTCATTTATAACCTTTTGACAGTAAGTTAGGCTTAATAACAAATGGCCGTGACTGATTTCTACAATCAAACAGTATGCACATTTATCCTTAGTTTTTCAACATTAGTATTTAGGCATGTGAATTGGCTTAACAGAGATTGAATTTGATTGGGGATTAGCTCGGTGGCAAGAAGAACAATTTTTCTTTCTTTTTTTTTTTGTTAAAATA
>OMKZ01006169.1:3114-14717 GCA_900302535.1 Neoniphon sammara | reverse complement strand
ACATTTTCTTGCTCCAGGAGGCCAAACGCCGCCTTTGAGTATTAATTGAGGAGATTAGACCGAAAAACAGGCGGTTGAGAGAACTTTTCAGCACCACGGAAAGCGCACCGTCGCAGAATACAGAGGACTGAATAATAATAATAATAATACAGTAATAATAACCCATGGCGAGCAGCTGAGCGGTTGAGTACGCTCATCAATACAAATTAATTTGAAATAATCGTCTTAACCGCGATTAATTATTTTGTGCTGCGTCAGCAGATACAGCGTACGTTGATCATGAGCATGAAATTGGCATTCAAATATTTACTGTACACCCTGTTAAAAGGGAAACTGAGAAAGAGGTAGAAAGGGGGAGCAGTGTGTGTGTATGTGTGCGTGTGTGAGAGAGAGAGAGTGGGGGTGAGTGGGGGGGCATTTTAGGCTACTTCCCCATTAACTTAATTATGCACTAGTGTTTCAATATGGCCTTTAAACACGGTATGTGGGAACTCGGCCAGTTACCTTTCTCTGCTCTTTAAAGATCTCCTATAATGTGGAAAAGACCTTTGCTCTGCCATTCGCTAATTACCCCAAATATTGGTTCTCATTACTGTAGCCTATCCAAGAAAGCAGATCAGATGAAGCCCTTGAAAAGAGTGACACAGTCAAGCTACAGCCCATAGACACGACACTGCTTGTAAATTGTTGGCTCATTTGTACAGCGAGGCGCGCGCAACAGCCTTGGGCTCTGATTGGCTAACCCACACGCGGGGCGGTTGTAAAATGTTCAATTAAAACACCTGTGACCGCATAGAGCTTAATTCATATGTTAACCAAATCTATCTGTCGTTTTGGAACCACCATGTTTCAAAAACTATCAAAGAAAAAAATCTTTATTAAGAAGTGTGATTAGAATAATTAAAAATTTGATATCATGAGGTTTCTTCAGCTTTGCAGTGATATTTTTAATACACTGTGTAAACAAGGTTTTACAGAAGCTATTAGCCGCTAAGGAAGAGGCCGTGATTTGTGGTGTTTTCAGAACGGCTCAGAGAGTTTTAGGCACTTAAACAGCCACCTACCCCAGTGTTGTCATGGTGACAATGGTGTACCAAAAAGCTGCGGGGATACTGGTGAACTTGCTGGCTGAGGAGCCTTTCTCTGCATAAAACATGACCGTTGCAAAGATAATGATGGCCATGGTGAGGGAGAAGAGTAGGAAGCCCAGCTCAGAGGCACAGCTCTTCAAGGTGTACCCCAGGATGCGCAGTCCTGCAGAGTGCCGGGAGAATTTGAAAATCCTAAACACCCGGAAGACTCTTAGAGTGACGAAAGCACCGCTCACCTGGTCATTGTCTGTCATGACCAGTCCAATGTAGTAAGGCATGATGGCGACAACGTCAATGACGCTCATCACACTTTTCATGAACTTGTACCGGCTGGGAGCTGCGATTAAACGTAGGAGATACTCAACAGTGAATATCATGACGCACGCAGTGTCCAAACAAAAAAAGGCCAGTGCATACCGGTCCCCACAGGAAATCTCCTTGGACCGGTTAGGCAAAGTCCCACACGGAACCGTCTCCACCACATTGGCCATAACCGATATGGCAATGAAAAAGCCAGTGACATAGTAGAAGACCAGAGCTAAGGTGCTGGTGTGAGGGTTTTCAAAAGCCCGCCACAGGTACTCCCGGATCGTCATGTTAACGGGCGCGACGTCATTGTTAAGGTCCATTTCGTCATCGTCTTGGAGCCTCTCTGCATTTTCGCGCCTTCTGTCTTTGTATTCCTCATAACAACAATCTCCAATTATTTCGGGTATTATCCCGAAAAATGCGAGCTCCTCGTCGTAAGCAGAAATACATTCTTGACGCGGATAATGTAGTTTTCCCGTGCGGTAAAAATTGAGAATATGTCTAAAGATGTCAGGGTCGCGGTCGAAAAAGTATTCGTTTGTTTCCTCGTGGAAAAAGAAGTCTCTCTCCGTGCTCCCCAGCAAAGTGTCCGGGTACCTTTCCAAAGTGTTTCGCCACGTCTGAAACTTGGTCCCACTCACATTGAGGATAATAAGTCCGTCTTGGCCTTTCCTCTTGTCTTTTGGAGGGATGGGCATGGGGGCACTCGCCACGGGCATCCATCCTATGGCGGCCGCACGGGCAAACGGGAGCCATGCCGCTACACCTGCTGCCATGCTGACCTATAGTGTTTGAAACAACCCTGCTCCGGATATCACAGTGCTACGGCTTAGAGATGAATTGCATCTGCAGAAAGAACAGCAGACAT
This sequence comes from Neoniphon sammara, assembly GCA_900302535.1. Classification (NCBI taxonomy): domain Eukaryota; kingdom Metazoa; phylum Chordata; class Actinopteri; order Holocentriformes; family Holocentridae; genus Neoniphon; species Neoniphon sammara. The sequence continues at coordinate 12,449 of OMKZ01006169.1, read as the reverse complement.
AGACACTGTAGGTTAGGCTTTCAAAGCACTTCGGTTTAATAGGCAGTGGGTTATGTCAGTAGACACCACACAAACCCATTTAGTTAAACAGATATTGCGCATTGCACTGTTGAATTTCACTCTCAACCCTAGAATACTATTCACAGTCTAAGTGTACAGTTAGATAGCCCACTTTGCGGCAGAATGTCAATTGGAATTCGAAAAGGTTGCCTATCATAAATAAAGAATGAAATCTTTCTTCTTTTTTCCATCAAATTCTCAGTAAAAGAAATCCACCCACCTTAACGTACGTTGGTCTTTAAACTGTATCCACGATGAGTTTAATAAAATACCTCTCCTCGTAAGAGAATACTTGAGAATCCGACACCCATCTATCTCTCACTGCAGCCCGACGATAGAGGAAAACAGTAGAATAACGTTGCATCAACAAGTTAAACAATTAGAGCTGCAGTTTCTCAGCAGCGTGTGGTCATTCGTCCAAGCGCAGTCGTTTTTCCTCTCACCATCCGCAAGGCTCAGTTGCATGCGTTTTTCCTCCCGTTGCAGCTACTCCTCAATAAACTCCTGCTCCTCTCGTCGACTGCAAGACCACCATCCCCCCACCCCCCAGGAACCGACTGTGAAGAGAGGAGAGAAAATAATATGCAGAGAGAGGAGTGGTCCTATCTGCACCCAGAAATTCCTCTGCTGCTTCACTGTAGGGGGAAACTAATCAATGCGTAATGGTAGCCTAAGTAGGCGGCATCTCCAAAACCTCAAGTTAATGCTTTGAATATGTTTATTTGTTTGTGCTCTTTTCCCGTTGCACATGATATAACCTCAGCACTGGATTTACCCCAACTGCATGATGATCTAGAATACAATGTCAGCTATGGTCATAAAATAAGACGACGCTTGTTTTCTGATTTGACATCTGTTGTGTTATAAAAACAGTAGGTAAAGTCCTTTGAAGTTTATCTTTCAAAGAACCCACGATATGCATATAGCTTCTTATAGTGTGTCTGGTTTAGTGGTCAATAGTGAATTTAGTGTAATCTCGACGTCATGCATGTAGGCTTTTAATGTTTTTTAGCCCACCATTAAAATCTCTGTAGAATACCATAAAGTTTTTTTGTTTCAGGCTATCCGCTAAACAATTTGCCTTGTCATACGATTATAATAGTTGTTTTTCCGTATGGGAAATTGATTTCCTACACTGCAACAATTAGTGATAAGCGTTGTTTCAGAGTAACAGAATTGCAAAGCTTTAAAGGTCAACATCATTGGGCTACACTGCTCCACTGACATTTTCCAAAATAACCATAATGAATGAATGTCTCTCATGTTCCCTAACGCAACACTGGCTTCTCCAACGGGATTCAAAACAGCTGCGTCCACCGTGAAGCATGTGTTGCAGCGCGGACCGTATTTGGCTTCAAATCAACATAGTAGGACACAAAAGGGGGGAAAAGCGCGCGTTCCCCTTGAGCTTTACCGTTTGTCGTCATAGACTCCGGCAGGTTTCAGTCCGTGGTCATTTTGTTTTCAGCACCACGGAGAGCGCCAGAGCTTTCAGCACTCGGCGGTCGTCAATTTGTCCTGCCATGTGCGCACAGTTTACAGCTTCCCGATGTGACACTACATTACACTTCAGTCACTTAGCTGAAGCTCTTATCCAGCTTCAGTTGAACAGGTGAGGTTTCTGAGTCTTGTTCAAGGACATTTCGACAGCACACATGACTGTTGACCTTCCAGTTAATGGGATGTCTATCTAGGCCACACTGCCTGTATTGTTTCATTTTAAATTTAGACATTTACTGCAGCTGGCAGTCTTGACCAGAGTAGTCTGCAACAAGTAGGGGCGCAGTGTCTTGTTCAAGGACACTTTAATAGGATACGTAGCTCTTGATGAACACATCAACAGCTATGCTTTCACACCCCACCTTTGGTCCCTCTCTCTGGCACAATGCTGAATGTTTGCAGGATGAATAGACAGGACTGTCAGAAGTCCCATTAGTATAATCCCAGCATCTCTGAGTGCATTCAGTGTTCAGCCCAGCACTCTGGCCCTGGGGGCAATGTATTCATCAGGGCATTTGAATATTCCAGTGCTGTTGCCAAATGGCACCAAACATAGGCCTACCAGCTGAGAGTGATGCCAAGCTAACTGCTGCTGCAGAAAGCACAGATCGCCACAGTGTTTTAATGGTAGTCAAAGTGGTCATTTTCCATTTATACAAATGAATGCTTCAGCCAAACAAACTGATTTGTCAAAAATGCAACATCATTCTTATAATTAAGTATTGGTAACATATACTTTATCAATTGAATATGGTTGTGCATGAATGTCAATACTTTGGCACTTTTGGATCTTCTTTTCCTCGTATACCTATCTTGATCTATTTAAATCCTAAGAGTTCCTCTAATATTTCCATAAAATCAGAGTCGTTGCTTTTCTAAACAGAGCATCAGATTGCATTTACACATCACACCAAAGAAGACTGGACATTTTGCATGGTGTTTGTGTGTGGAGTGGAGGGATGGTCCACAAGGATAGCATGACATCATCCACAGAGCTGACATACTTTATGAACATGGTCCATTACAAGAAGTTCCAAGGTCATTTTAGACGAGTGGTGTTGACACAGAGCTATGCAGATGATTTAATTACATCCTCTGTGTGTTTATGGATTTACCGTTCGGATCAAGTAATTAGCGTGCGTCCTTAACAAGGTTGAAATTTCAGAACACTTCATGTCATTTGGATTTCAAGTCAGTGTGGCCATCAACCCAAAGATCAAAACAATTCTGCAATTCCGGCAATTGGGATTAAAAAGCAAAAATCTCACTTAGCATGCAGAATCTATTGTTTTCAAGAGTTTCCAGTAAAAATAACAGTTGCTCCAACTCAGACATGAGCACAAAAACAAATATACATGCATGGACTTACACACATATAAATACTCCTGCAGGCTTACATACACATATAAACACACACATGCACTCAACACACACACACAAGCAGCTGTTTTTGCATTTGACCCTTTGACAGAGTGACAGACTGTTTTTGAATCTCCTGTCTGCCAAATGTAGTACACTGGTGCAGCCCACAGTGTAGCCTGTTTCACTATTCTATATTTAGTCAGGTCCTGCTCAGTGATTGAGATGATTAAACAGATGAGTCCCCTTCACTGGAGACGTGCCAGTGCTTGTTAAGCGAGAGGTGGAGGGGCAGTTGCCTTTTGATTCGGGTCATCAATACGGCAGCATTGCATGTTTGGAACAACTGAAGTGATTCTATAAGCTAAAGCAAGAAATGAGAGGAGAGCAGTGGATGATTCATATCAGTAATTTTTATGTACCACAATGCCTGGAAAGATAATCATATAGGCCAGTCCTCTGTCAGTGATATGTAGGAGTACAGAGGTCAAGTTTAATTTCATAATAAAATTTATTTTCATTGAACATCTCAAAAGTTGGGTTGCAAGGTGCCTGACAGACAATAAAAGAATGATAAATAAAAATCCAATAAGATGAGCAATAAAAATCCCAGAAAGGAATAAAAGTGGTTAGAGAAGAATAAAAGAGACAAATAATACAAAGTACCCTATTTCAGGCCTGGAAACGCCCTGCCTTGTTTTATGGCATACTGCTAATGAAGCCATGAATCGTCTTTGTGACCTCTGGGCACAATGACACGCTGATATCCTCAGGTGGAAAGCCACCGTCACAGAGCCTGTCTGCCACCGCGTCATCCCCCTCAGCTCCCTTTGCCTTTCCTTGGCTCTAATGAGTTATTGACCCCCTGCGGATGTGTAAAATAGAATATGTCTTCTTGGTTCTTTATTGCATGTGGCTCTGTCTCTGTGTGTGAATGTGAATGCATATGTGTGTGAGAACACACATGCATGCACACATTATTTATCTGTATGGGTCCATGTGTGCATGCGATGTGCCACAGGGAGTGGAGTTGCCGTGTGTGGGAGGTTGATATTTGTGCTTGAGGCCAGTGTGACTAGGTTTATCCCTGTCAGGGTTGCTGGGATAATCCGTAATTTAACAACTGCTGGTTGTCAGATAGATACGCATGGGCCATCCGGGTACTTGTGGGACACAGCCAACACACTGGCAATGCTACCTGTGTCTCCTCAAGTTTGTTAGCCCTAAAAGTACATTTATTTTTGCAACTTTATTGCCTGCTGACAATGGAAGCAACAAAATATGCTAAAGTTGACATGGCTAACATCATCACAGACAAAAACGCAAAATAGATATTTTGATATGGTGTCGGATATTGAAAAAGTTTGAGGTTTGGTTAAGAAACTATGACCTGAAGACAAGTCTGTCCCTGTCCCCAGCTAGTATGCCTTTTAATTGTTTTCTGTTTTTTTCTTTCTTTACCTAGCCGTCACCTAGGGAGAACAGTTCCTGTCATCTGGTGAAGGGGGTGAGGGAGATTAGGAGGGAATGGGAGGTGTCTGTCACTATAAGTGCTTGTGCCTATAGCTAAAGCATACACTGGCAACCAGCTTATCTGTAGCGTGAGTTTCTGGGGCTTTGAGTACCACTCTAGCATGCTATATGGATCAGCCACAAGTCTCTTAACCACCACTTCACAAGGGCACGTTAGCCAGCAAATAAAAGGCACAGCCTTGAAACGTTGATGAAACATATCTTCCCTCACCTTCCCTATTACCAGTTCAGCCTTGTAGTATTGTCTTTGGCCTTGTAGCCGTGCAGAAAAATACAGATGTGTGTTTCTCTCAGGTACTGTAATTAAAAACCAAAGACAGTGTGGGGCCTCATTGGCAAACCCTCACTGAAATAGTAATACTTTTCACAAGGACATATCATTGTTTATGCTTTTCATCTCTGTAACACACTCCCCACTGCTGAGGTGCTGAGTCGATGCTATGTAAACATCTTAACACAAGGCTTTTAACAGGTTCACACCGTCTGTGCAATAGGAATGCCAAATTGAAATGAAGCTTTTTTTATTTCATTATTTTTTTTGCTTGTTAAACCTCAGCTGTGGCAAGTTGTGAGACCTCTATATTCCAGCTGCTTCCGTGCGTTGAAGTGACAGCTAGGAAAACACACAGATTAGTCATAGTGTACTGCCTTGGATCAGATAAGAGATTAACCAGGATATTCAGACAAGTTCATTGCGCATCATTGGCACACATAAATTTGTATGACAGTTACATTGGAGCACATTGGATGGCATCCAAGGTGGAAAAAATATGATCTAATCTACGTCACTATTGAAATCATATTTGCCTGGCAGGAGTGAGGTACCAATTCAGTGGACGGGATTCAGAATTTCATTGCCGTTTGAGCTGATTGATACTTAAATGTCACCGGCTTTAATACGTTTGCTTCAGACACAGATATAAAATCAATTTTTTCTTCGTCCACGCTCTGTCGCCTGCCTTCTGGATTGTCTCACTGAGGTGGCAGTTCATAAATATCCACATGTTGAGACCATCTGTGTCCGTGGTCTTTTGATACCATTCCCCTCCAAACACTTGCCTCTCATCCCCAAGAGCTGTTTCAGAAATCTTACATTCACATTTAAGGCATTTAACAGATGCTGCTGTACATAGGGACTTGCGCTGAGGATAAGCCTTAATTCCTTGATCACCATCTCTACAAGCACCCAGCCGAAAGGCGAGGGTCAGGAAGGGACAAGAGTCATGGCGGGGTTGATTTGGTTGGGTAATGATAGTGTGGGCCACTCCTGACGTCATTTGTCGGGACTTGGCATCGCCTGGCCTGACCAGTGACATTTGCTTTCCCACCATGTGGCCTCTGCGCTTTGAGGCCAGATGGCAGATGATGCCTCCAAAGCAGACAACACACACATACACACTCACTCACACACATGCAAACACACACACACACACATACACACATACAGACACTCCTACCAACCAACCTTCCTTTCGATCTGCAGGGCGGAAAGAGAGAGGGGTGAAACAACAGATCGATTTGTCACCCAAAATAATTTATAAAGTCCTGATAGAATGCCAGAAAGTAAACTTGGGGAAAAGTGGATGTATTATGATTGGAGCCGGGTAGATCAATGCTTTCCTCTCTCTGCGATGCTGAGCTTGTTTGTTCAGGGTGAAATATCATCATGAGGCGCAGCACATAGCTCTTCAACCTCCCCTTTATCTGGACTGCTATATTTGTTTCCCTTCCGCTCGCTGTCTCTCGTCCCGCTCTTTTTCTTGCATCCGTGCCTTAGTCCCTTATGAGGGAATCGTCAGTCAGCTGTGAATAGTATTCAGAGGGATGACCAGTGAACTGAGATTTGTCATTCAACCAAACATCTTATGGTTTGGAATAAGATCCAGGGAGGAAAGTGTCGGAAGCTGAACACTTTATGGGGATTTAAGTGTGGTCTACTGACCCTGCTGAGCAGAGCCAAATCAATTTACTCCCTTTCAAAGTTGTACCAATCATAACCATCTTGGCTTAGAGGTGGACTACCCGGACTTTCTCTAAACACATTATATCTGTATATATTTTGATAAGCATCAGCAGTATATTCCAAAGCTCCTTTGAGCTGCTGTAGATTATTTCTGCTTTACAAGAAAGTAGAAAGTGTAGGCGGACAGGAAAGATGATAAAGATAGAGAAGGGATAATATAGAATGCACATAATGATCTGCAGCCAAACCTATGCAATGCAAGCCACCAGAAAGCCCAATGTTAGCTGCCTCTATTGGCATATTTCATTATTTCCACTTTCACTGCCTGCTGCTTTTGTTGTGTAACTTACCATGCTATCAAACAGAAAGATTTTCTATGGGGAATTGAGCCCAAGCAATCCCAGACTCGACCAAATAAAAGCACAAAGCAGAACGCCGGGGCTGATGTTTGTACCGGCGACAGTGACATTTAGAACAGCATCGCATATTAGAAAGGCATCACAGCTATTTTCAGAGTAATATATTGATGAAGAAACCTTGCATTCAGAGCCTTTAACTGCGAAGGGGTGTGAGGTGAGAGCAAATATGATAGGTTTTGATAGGCTATGTGTCACAGACTCAATTGCAATTCCATTGAGCGCGTGTTTGTCTTACCCTTTAAAGAAAATCTTTACATGGAACAGCTTGATACAATGATAATGATGTATTTCAGTCTTGCAGAAAGAGCAATATAGCAAGCGAGTGAGCTGCAATGAATAACAAGATAACCTGCCTATTAAAGATAAAGGGGAGGTGTCGAGGTCATCAGCTGCGGAGCATCTGCTATTGGATGGCAGTTCAATTAAAGTGGGGGTGGACCATCCTTTGAGAGTTTTGTAATTAATCAAAGTCCCCCTTTAAACTCAACTATTTCACATTAAATTTTATCTGCGCCTCTCCCACATGCAAAGCCCTTCTTGTGTGATGTGAGCCCATATCTTAATTACTCTCAGATCATTGATACCCCCCGTATCTCTTGAAGAGACAGAAAATCATTTTACAGCTGAGCAGATAAGTCCCCCTGCTCCCTTTAGCAGCCCCTCCAGCCAAAGCAGATCTGACAGTGTCATGATGACAGACAGGCAGCGAAGGGCCTTGTTCCGATAATCCCTCGGCTACATACTAGTAATGAGCCCCTTGCACCCGTGATGGATTTCAAATTGAGCCCCAGCAAAAATATTTTAATTTTAAAGCGGGGCATACTTCGTTAATATCTGTTATTAATGGGAACGGCTGCTGGAACTGGCCTGCCGCTAAGTTTTTCAAAATGAGTGAAGGTTCATTATTGAACATATATTTGAGTATGGGGAATGTGCATGTGAGAGCATATACACTGTGAGGATAGACATTATGTGGCCTGCTCTGTTATTGACATATTTCATTAAGACCAACAGTTACTGAGACTGTTTTGATGTCATGTTCTATTTAACTCAAGGATAAATTGTATTATGTTGCCTTTGAAATGTACTCTGCTGTGCAGCACAGCATATTCAAGAATTCAAGATGTTATGATAATATCATCCACTTCATTTCTTTGCACAGTATGTGCTGGTTTTCTGCATCTCTTTCGTCAGATTTACCACTGCTGTACACTCAGTTCTCATTAAAATTATCAGAGGAACGCTGTTGAAAGTTGATACATAAATGTTTGGATTTATGTTTCATGAATAATTGAACATTTGTCACATACCTGTGGTGGGCAGAGCAAAAATGATTGCAAATGTATGTTTACGCTCATGAATAACTGAATGGAAAAGCGTGGACAGAGCAGATTATCAAAATTTCACAAAAACTGTGGTAGAATAATTTGACTCACAATTCCTGCACTAAGATGCCTAGAGCTGCTTGTCAAATATTGTGATAGCACGTAGCACACACAAGCTGTAGAATGACACAATCCACCGTGTCTTTTGATGCTAAAATAATTATAAATCCTTCGTTCTATAAATAAACCTGCCACATTAAAGTGCAATTTTTTTGATATGCTAAGCCATGCGCTTATTTATCTGCAAAGGGAAAAAATGCCAGAGGGCAATACTGGGGCTTTGAGCATAGCTTGCGGGGTATGTTGACAACACAAGCATGTGGTTAAATTAAACAAGAGACTGAAATAAACTCAAGGTGAGACACCCGAACTGAACTGCAGATGTTTAATAGATTCTGACTTTCTGATCGGCCGAGCAGACAAACAGGCATAAAAGCACCTCCATCTCGCTGTGCTTTAGCGTGCTTTCTGTATAAATTTGAGCGATAAACCAACACTTTACTACAATTTAAGATTCTCATTACGACTGGTCTCACCACCACGTATAAGTATAAACATCATTAGAGCATCTATTACTGCAAAAAGCAACACAAATATTCACCTGCAGCGCTGGTGTTTATCCCACCGGTGGATGAATTAGCACGCAGTTGTCTAATCACCTCCTTTCAGTCTTTTGGCTTGTTACGGGCTAATCATGCTCATTTAAATGGCCCACATGTGTAATTACTGCAGTCAAGCAGTCCCAGGCCTAACAGGTCAGCCTGCTTAGAGGGGCAAGCCCATTATCGAGACGTTAAGTTATGATCATAGCTATAGGCCAGCTGTAGTAATACAACCCCGGGGAACAAATGCCAGCCCCTCTCATTGGGAAAATAAAGTGTTTGTTTAACACAGAGCGAGGGGTGCTCTAGTGAGCGCTTCGATTAGCATAAATGACCATAACTCATTTATGGCTCATTAGTGGGTGCTGTTTTCCAATCAGACCTATTCGCTGCAACTCACCATGCCCTAATGATGAAAATAGTGTCTTTCAGCTTTCTTTCTTTCAAAGTGTAATTCCTTGCATATTGAATGCTAATGATGGATCTGATGAAGCAAGAGCCATGCAGCTGATTA
>OMKZ01006168.1:11252-29888 GCA_900302535.1 Neoniphon sammara | reverse complement strand
TATATCAGTTTAGGTATCACTAGAGGGCAGTATATTCCATATCAGTTTTTATGGGCATAGAAAATTAAAAATAGTGTCTCCTCAAAAGACCAAGAAGCATAAAAAATAATTAAATCCTTCATCAGTAAGGGAGGGCTGCACTGCACGGGTTCATTCTCCTGTCAAATAGAAGGCAGCACGGTTGGCAAAAAATACCCCACCTTTGAATGTGTGCTGAAGGCAGTATCACTTGCACCCACCTGCAGTGTTAACTGTCACAACTTCGCTGAATGGGCCTGTGCCCAGTTTGTTTTGTGCCAGCACACTGAACTGGTACTCTGTCCTAGGCTCCAGCCCTGGCACCACCAGCCATGTTTGAGCACCAGACACTGGCATCGAATGCCAGTCGTGAGGCCCAAAGTCTATTCTCTTTGACCTGCGCAACAGAAATTGGATAAAGAAGGGAAATTACAGATTATTTAAGTAATATGATGTAAGGATAAGAATCTACTGTAGCTGTTACTGGTCGTAAGATAATGTCATAGGTGTGAGATATCTGAAGATCAATATAGGTTGGGACCCCAAGCTGGTTTTGTCTCTGTTTCTGGTTGGTCTCAACATGAAACAAATACCAGCATATTTTCATTACAGTACATTGGGTCCCATGGCAAGAAGATCTCAAAATGCAGCCTTTATTAGTTCATATCACGTCACTGTTTCAAAAGTGACATTATAGTAGTACTGGTACTGTAGTACGGGAACTGCGGTACTGTAATGCCATTTAGGCATAAGAAAGTAAAAGTGCTATGGTGATCAGTTCAGATTCCTCTTCACAGGCTTTTGATAACATCATCTAAGTATGAATGTAAACCAACCACTTCTACACTAATAAATAACAGTTACAGGTCAAAACTGGTGTCAGTTATCTATTCTCTGAAACCACTAACCATATTCTGGCCCATGTTTTTGTGTACAGCAACAATAGTGCACTCCACTGTAGCATGCTATAATCTGTTTTCTTTCCAAAATGAGAAATGTTACCCTTTAGGGTATAATTATCACTTAACTAGGTAATTAGAGGGCTTTGACTCACAAATTTGTAGTTACAACTCCATGCACAATGTTACACTACACGGGCACTGGAGAGGATGTGTCGATGCACATGCACATGTCCCTTTCTTAATATTTACAGTCAACAAATTCATATCTAATGGTGTGAGGACATGACATAGGTGACTGTGAACTATATTACTTGTTACAGCAATGCTTTGGGTAGATGATTTATTTACACACATCCAAAACTCTATGTCATTCATGAGTACCAGCACGTACACATAGTCATAACTGTGCCTTCATGTATGGTGCTTAGTGGAATGTTACTGAAATGATTTCCTTTTATGTTCCATTACTTCCCCAATACACACCATGAATTATGCACATGCTTATCTTCTAACTGCTCTGAGAAATATGCTATGTCAAAACATTTTTGCTATGAAGAGACGACTGGATTTTATATTTTATTATCACCACAGAGGAAAAAAAATGAAATTGCTTCCATGTTGAACCGGCCTCATAACCCCCAAGTAGTTTTTCCACGTCCTCAGACCATCGATTTTAAGTAAACTGAGTGCACTCACACTGGACCGTACCACACAGAGAATGTCTGTTCGAAGCCGCCATCATAACCTGGTTCCCAGGACACATTAGCAGAGGTTGTTGAGGGCAATACATGGATATTGCCAGGAGCATGTGGGCTGGTGCCTGAGTGTAGAGAGAGAGAAAATACATGTAAAGCACACAGTGTAGTTGCCAATTTATACTAGACCAAAACTAGATAAATGACTAATTATCATTTCATAATCACTTACAGTAATGAAGCTACAGATATGCTGTCAAAATGTTAATTTTATTCTCTTACAAGTATTTTGGTAATTGAGCCTCTGACTTATACTGACTGAGTTCAACCAAAGTCCAAAAAATGCATCATCATCTGAGTCAAATGAAGAATATTTTGCGGTTGTGATCATCCCCCAAACTGCTCTGCTGCGTAATGTGTCTGCCTGCTCACTGGATGATATAATGTTGGCTGAGGTGATGACCAAGGTAAGGTCAAGTTCAAGAGCAGCAATGCTGTTTGCGGCTGTGAAACATCCCACCCACCTAACAGCTGTGCTATGTGGCCTACAGCCAGTTTCTCACTGGGATAAAAGGCAGACCTGAGCCTGGTCTGAGGAACCACAGCTGTCTAGTCCACCAGCCTGTGACACCTGTCAGCTGAGGGCTAGTCACTAGGAGACTGGTTGAACGCTGCCAGCTGCGGTATAATGACTCCATAGGTCCTGGGGCAGTGGGGCACTGGGGCAGACTTACTGACTTGCTCACATGTCACAGATGATAAAAAAAAAGCCACACTGAAAGCCACACATATTCAAACACACAGATATACACATTTAAGCACTTGATGAAGACACTGAACCAGAATTTATGTGACTATATGCATTCCAGAGCCTGATTTTTAAATAGAAAAAAAGAGAGACTGACTCACACCAGACTCACTAAAGGTTTGCACAGGAAGGTTTACATGTTATATCACAAAAAAGACCAAATTAAATGCATTTTATTCACTAACTGTGCACAATGAGTGGGAAGCATGCCAAATTTCACTAGTCAAAAAATAAAGCATATTTGTGCTTGTTATGGTATGGTATATGTAAATTATATGTAAATCTCATTATTTTTCCTATATACAGTACTATTTATTTGTAGGAAAGGCCAAGTAAATCAAAATTGCACTCATTCACTGACAGTTGGTGTAAAAACTCTGCACAAAGTGTTTGGCCATTCAAAATGGCTTGCATTTCTGCTGCAAGATACAGGCATTGTTGGAAGTTAGGCTAGCAAGAGAGAGGTTCAATTCATGCTACAATCCCAAATCGGATCAGCAAATGCTACCATTATAAAGGGCACATTAGGGTGTGAGGGCACCGGCTTTAGTGTTTTAAAGCCAAAAAACACAATTTGTGGTTGTAATTGGTCTTGAAGGGGGCTATTTGCCAACACAGGACTCTTTTTGATGGTGTATTTGCACAACCTGATTTGCATACATTTCTTAGTGAATAAGACTAAAATGCAAAGACCTCACAGCACCATCTTAGTGAGTCTGAACCAAAGATTTTTTTTACTTCATTAGCCACTTTATACAGCTTGTGTAAAATTCATGAGTTGTCAACTGCTGTCTTGTATCAGTACCTCAATCAGTCGAGCTGAGAGTAAAAAAGTGTCTTCCGTCTAGTGACTCAGAGACAAAGCCACAGTGGGGTGACAGTGTTTTAACAGGAGGTGCCATACTGCAGTTACAGATTAGGGTTTTAAATCTACTGTGTAAAGTGACTGTAGCCATAGAGATAACATCAGATGAAACTTTAATGATCCTCATGGAGAAACTGGGAAGAAGTAAGAAGCTGAAGGGATCAGGGTCAGTTCTATTTCATGCAAGCAACTCAAAAAATGCAGCAAAGGGGGATCACTACAAAATCAAAATCACTGTGAAAGGCACACAGAGGGAAACAAAGCAGGCTCTGGCAAGCTGAGAGCACTGTGTGGATTGTTTGTACCAATAACTAGGAGACGCGTGCTGGCAGTGATGCTTGTGACCACATTGGTGGCTACACACTCCCATTCCCCATGGTCCTCCTTGCTGAGGGACAGAAACTGTAAGCTGCCGCTGGGTAGGACGTTGTGCTTACTCTTGCTAGGCTTCCCCACCTTCAAGGAACATGAAAAGTACAATTACATAATAGTAGTAAACAAAAACAAGCAGAGTCACTGAATTGGTTTTCAGAGATTTTTTTGGTCTACTGCACCTTTCTCCAAGTGATGGTTGGTATCTCAGGGTCTCCAGAAGCAGCACAGGGGATTACAAGCTCTCTCCCAGCCTCCTGACGGTACTCCCCCCCAGGCCTCACATTAAAGTAAGGGGGATCCTTGACACACAAACATACACATGTACATGATGCTCATATGTGCAGATAGATCAGTTGAAACATGCAGAAACAGGTGTACAATGTTTTTCAAAATTTTTCAATTTTTTTCAGAAAGTAAAATTTTTTCAGTGGTGTACCTTTAGCACCAAAGTGGCAGGGGGGGACATGCCCATGGTACCTAGGGCGTTGTAAGGCACACAGGTGTAGGTGCCCAGGGAGTCTTCTGTGGCCTCCGCCACCCGGATACTTCCATCTGGCATCAGGCTCCAACCAGGGTACTGAAGCAGAGGAAAAGAACATCTATGATAAGAGTGGTTGATTTCTAATTTGGCACAGCCAGCTGATCTCACCAGTTCATCTTCTTTTGACCAATCAGTGGCCACTGAGGAACTACAGGCTTGGCTTAGATGATGACAACCGCGAGAAGCTACAGTACACTGAATTGGAAAACAGAAACAACAGGACATCCACGTAGATTTTCCTGTGTTCTTACCAAAAATGGTAAAAACACAACATGCTAACAAGCTAGCAATATGGTTACCAATATGCTTGCTCACTTCAGTTCAGTTTATTTGTCATATGTAGGTTAACACAGGGTCATTTTCATCATACACATTTGCTGCATATTTAGCTTTGGCGCTCTCATACTATAAATATGGTTCAGTTGTGTGATTCGACAAATTAGCTAATGATAGACAGATGGTTGATCCAATCACTTGTTATGTACTTTTGTAATTGCCCGTTCCTGCTGTAGTTTGAACCCAACAGTGCCCAGACTCTGTTTCGTGTAGCAAGCGATGCAAATGAAATGAGGGTATGGCTGTGCCAGGCCAGTTGATTTCAAAGTTTTTTCTGTATTGTAAAATCTTGGCGGCTCACTTTTTTTTTTTTGAGCTTCCTGAGAGAATAAACTGTTCTTAATTCCATTTCCATTTAAATCAGCTGAATTAATCCTATTTTAGCCAGGCAAAACGAGTGGTGCATTTTAATGCAATGTGGTCCTTCCCCAAATAGGAGCTCATATCACTCTGTGGTCTCAGCAGTAGCAACGGGAGATGAAGGGCTCTAAGCAGAGAGAAACTACTGGAGTAGACATCCAGGTGGTAATTTCAAAGTGTCTGAAAATTATGCTGTTCTTTAGACCTCTCAAGAGAGCATCAGGGACTTAAGTTGAAATGGTAAGTGTAAAATTAATATATTCATTACAGTCAATGGGTAAACTCTATGCCAATATGACTAGATAGCTAGTCAGTGAGCTTTCACTGAATAGCAATGACTTGACGGCTCGAATAATCCATGTGCTTAAATCAGATTTATCAGCTCAATAAAATCCTGAACAGTCACACTGATGAACCCGGGAAAGCAGAAGCATTATTTTTAAGTAGCAAAGAATATAGCTGCACTCATGACTTGAGGCAACAGCAAGCCCTTCTGTGATTTGTTGTTTGGTACTTACTTTACCTCAGCAACAACTGAGCACTGTCTGTGCCCACAGCTACATTAATTCACACAAGTCTGCAAAAAAATCTGCTGTTTGTCTATTATAAATAAATATGAAAGCTCAAGCTAGCAAACTTAATTGCAAGAGAAAATATCCTGCACATATCTTATGATTTATTGTATTGTCATGATAAAATGTACAGATGCTGTGAGGTTGAGCCGTACCAATTCTATTTTAGGGAATGCGCCAAATATAGTACAGAATGATGACACTGCTATCATTAAATTTCAATAATTTACAATTACTGGAGTCATTTGTCATTAAACGAGCACATACAGAATTGCAAAAAACATAAAAAATATTCTGGATTTCTAAACAGACATTTCTCAGTTAGGGTGACTGATTTATAAAGGAGTCAATTGTACAGTGGAGGCTTCAACATCTGGATATGGAAATGAAGCCCTGCGGCGGACTGACCTTCTCCACTCGGAGAGGGTAGCCGTCTTTTTCCCATTTCACTGACGTCACAGGTGGGTTGGCATCCACAGGGCAGCGGATGACGCCTGGCAATTTCCGTGGGACATAGATGACCGGGGGCATGTTGATCACTCGGGCAGGGTCTACAGGTCAAATGTTTACCAGTCGGAAAGGTTGGTGCTTTACAGGTAAATAATCAATAACATCTGTGTGAAATATAACACAATATCATGAAGAAGTTTTGTAACATATGTATAACACTCTATAACTAGTATTTGACATAATTCTTGACATCAAAGACAAAAGCATATGGTTGATGATTGAGCTAAAGCAGCCAGGGCACCAGTTTCATCATTTTGAGGCCAATGGTGAAATCAGTGCCCTGGCTGCAGTGCTGCAGATCTCCGTCTCTCCCACATACTGTAGCGCAGAAATCAATGACCAACAGCAACTTGGGAGCAAATTAGCATAGCCGACACACCAGGGCTGACGGTAGAAAGTCAGATGGCCCGGAGTGGCATTTCTCTCTCATCAGTCTCAGCTGATGAACAGAAAGGTCACCATTTCAATTCATTCAGGGCACATTTAGGGAGCCAGACTCAAAGGAAGCAGGATAAATAGAGTCTGCACTGGGCTGAGGACGAGCCCTGTGTGTCTGAGACTAAGGCTACAATTGGAATAGATAATAACTCCATTATCAAATCCACAGATGATATAAAAATGGCTGATTTGGTCAAAAGTCAGTGACAAAAGGCTCAGTCAAAAATGACAAGGGGAAAAAACTGATTTCTCTCGCTAACATATGACCTTGAAATTTATGAAGGTTACAATGCATTACAGTGGTAAGGCAGCAGTGCTGGTAATACAGCAGCCTCCGACACAAGCAGCCTCCATACTGCTGCTGTTCCCTCCTCACACAGCTCACTGTACAGTCTTCCCGCCCCTCCCCCTACACTGTGTTGCCACGGTAACACTCACACTGAACAGTCAGGTGTGCTGATGCTGAGGGCGAGATTCCGAGGCTGTTACTCGGACTGCAGGTGTATTTCCCAGCATCCTCTGGCTTGACCCGGAAGATGATGAGGGTGCCATCAATGAGAATGCGCACCCTGAGCTTCAGATCACTGCAAATAGGAAGCAGACGTTTGTCACAACATGTCAGTGGAACATGCTCTCAACAGGACAGATCTGATGTTGCAAAAATTGCACCGTGGTGCCATGAGAGAGCAGCAGAGAGTCAAACAGCAGGCAGTTTTGAGAGGGCTTCAATAAACAGAGTAGTCAAATAAATCTGCTAATTGCCATAATCGCCCAATGTTACAGCCGTCATGTTTTCTCCCTTGCCACTATTTCCAGTGAAACACTCTGATGAAGAAGTGCATAATCAGTTCGCTTTTTTGAAAGGAAAGCCCAATTTGTTGCCGCTTCCTATGTCTATACAATGACGTAATTCAGCGCTTTATTATGCAATGGAAATTAAAGTTAAACTAGAATATTCATCTTTGAGCGGAATTATATGTGATTCTCTCATGCATATCTCATCCATCTATTGCAATAAGTCAAGACTGCTGACAAAAAAAAAGTATAAAATTAGATCGGACTTCAGGGTAACACACTTCAGCGCACTTCCTCTTTGAAAGTCTCCAGGATGCTTGTTTTCACTGCCAGTCAAAGCTCCATTCACTTGTTCTCCCCTTCCACTTGTTCTGTCTGTCACTTGTTCATTGTAAACCCGCTCAGCCTCTAAAGAGCTGGTCTGGGGAGCCCACAGAGATCCTGGCTACGCTTCAGCTCATCACTGCATGAGCGGCATATGATGACACAGGGACTGAGTCATGTGATATTGTCATCTGAGCGTATTAACCCGCCTGGCACGCTCCAGACAGACCCCTGCTAGGCCCACTCTTACTGCCTCTGGGGCCACAGCAGGACAGGGCACTGACACACACACCTACACAAAGACACACACAAACACACACACACACACACCCGACACAAACAATGTCACTCACAACACAAAAGGCTTTGGCATGAACGTGTTAGACATGCTAGCGGGGCAGTGATTTAACTAACTGTGAGGCTCACAGGCAGGCGACCTGAGGACTTCGCAAACAAGATTTTCCCGTTGAACAGTGCAAACATAAAAGGCAGTTACAGTACAGTAGTGAACTTGATCATAACTTTACTTCTTGAAGTAGACGTTATCCTCTTCCCAAAACCAGGTGTAGGTCAGGTTGCCAGGATATGCCTCTGCTTGACAGGTGAAGAGTGCATTCTGGGATATGTTAACAGTGATGTTTTCTGGCGGTGAGACAATGTATGGAGGCCCTAAGAGAAACAGGAGAAAGTGTTTAGCACCTTGTACACACATAAAAGCACTCTACTATAATAAAAAAAGTACTATCAAATCATAAAAAAAAACTATTGCATCATGTACAGACCTACTCTACTTCCACTTAGGGAATGCAGACTTCTTTTTCAGGAATGGATGGGACAGGGTGAGAAAGCGCACACACTATGCATTATTTACAATATATCATGACAGCCTGATGTGAAATACAGTGAGCAGCCAGCTATCGTAACCTTAATAGTAGCCGGTGTTGGAGCTAATGCATACTTCACATTGTAACCTTTTCATCCCCCCGAGGTAATGTAGGTTGCTCTGAACTCTCAATAAAACAGCAGAAGCCATGAAAGGTAAGCTGTCTTTTATGAGTGGGCCCAGATACAAGCCTCCTGGTTATTTTCCTCTCAGCGTGCACGGCTTTATGCATCAGGTGGGACTACTGAGTGCACCGCGTGGCTGTCTCACATAACAATTAAAAACAGATCATGGGAGTGAGAATCATGACTCCTCAGATATCTGCTTGTTATTGCTCTGGGTATGAGTCCTTATATCACCGTGCATTTTACCTCACACTGCTTTCTCACCAATATTGTGTGGTTATCATACTCCGCATACCTCTAGATTTCTGTAGCTGCAGCAGATGTTGCAAACATTAAAATATCCAAGATTTTATGACCTGAATTGCAACCTCGCTGGGTGCATGTGTACGTACAAGAGGTTTCAACATACTAAAGGGTGTTATTTTTTATGTTTGTGGTGTGGGTGCACCTGCATGCATTATATCTAGACAAAAGAGAAGCGCAAACGCTCTGCTCTGTTTGCACTTACAGATATGAAGGGCTTCCTCTAGCTCATCCTCTTTATGGACTCGTGCATATTGACTAAAATAGAAGTTATTCTCACTCTAGCATGAAACTAAGGTGCTCAGCTACTTGTTAAATACACACACTGTTAACTCGTCCACTGCTTGCCATATTGGGAGAACGGGAGAGAACTGAAGGCTGGTATCACCACCATCTATCTGATCTTTGTCTAGCAGAGAGCCTAGTAAATGGACCGGAGACAGACAGTGATATTCTCACAGACAGACCTTGCTGTACACACACACACACACACACACACACACATGCACGCACATTCACGCATGCACGCACACACGCAGAGCCCCAGACAAAGCTATTGACTGACTAATACAGACCCACAAGGAACGCTACATGCATCAGTTCAGAAAGCTGCACTGGTCTGTTACTGGATGCCACTAAAGTCTAAATAATGAAAATGACCTACTTTAGTGATACAAATGCAACATTAGGCAGCAGGTAAGGGGCAGGAATTAGAGCACATCATTTTTATTCATTTCATAAACGGGTGAACTGTACTGTATGAATAAACTCATTTACACTTACTAATAAACCCTCTACAAACAGAGTGGCTTCACAGTGCAATCGCCCACAATCATTATTCCATACAGTGATTCCTTATGTGTCTGATTCACGCTGTTTCAGTACCTTGAACCAACAGACGGGTAGTGTGGAGCACTTCTCCCTGGTCACTGTAGGCTCGGCATGTGTACGCCCCTCTGTCATCTCTAGTGATGCCAAGGATGGTTAGACTGCCATCATGTACCTGTGGGCACATTTGCAAAACAGAGGGATAAAAATTAGAGCTCAGTGATACTGAGAAATAATCATATTGTGGTTATTTTGCCAAATATAGCAATTGCCAATGAACTCCAATACAGTATACAAAGAGATTTTCAGTAAACAAGAAATATTTTGAATGAAACACTGAACATGTTGCTTAAGATTTGTTCTGTTTGAACATATTTTTATTAAGTGCAAATTAATTTATAGGCCACAAACTGGGAAACCAGAATACCATGTTCAGGAGTCCATATTGAGCGTTCACAAAAAATAACTGTAGCCTCTTGTGATTTGGAAATAGACATAGTGAGATTTTATTTCACTGTATTTTCTTTCTTTTGTATTTTGATTGATTATGTTAACTGTGCAGCTCTATTAAATATGTAAAAATAGATGGAATAAATACATATGATCAACGTAATTACTGCGAGCCATGTTTCAGGTTATAAAAGAGATATTATAAACAGAAGATCTCTGCTGATTGGGTCAGCGTGTGATGAGAGTCTTCACTAAAGCGAATACAACACTTTAAAGTCATCAGCGTGTCATTCTTTAATTAACTCGGAATCCAGTTCCTGCATGAGGTAACCTTGGAAACATCTGACTCTGTGTAGCTACGTGTCCCTGTGCGGAGGCACTGATGAAAACCAATAAGTGGTGAAGAAACACATTAACCAAACCTAATAGAAATAACCTCATAAATTATGCAACAGGTTGTAAGGCTCTGTCCATTCAAGTCACACACAGCTGTAGCCTGTCCATTCATCTAAGAGGGGAATCTGCTATGCCTGCAGAATTATTTCTATCTATCTGCCTGTCAGATGTTTTGAGCCAAAAGAGCTTGGAGGTAGCAAGGCAGACCAAAACAGTATTTAGCTCCAGTCAGTCTGTTGGTTAAATGTATCATTGCTTAGACAGTCTAGCACAGGATTAGGGCTTTGTGCATAGCTGCTACAACATACAAAACGTGCGGCAGGCTGAAACCATATAATGTAGTTATTGTGGCAGACTTCTGAGACAGTAACCTTAATGGTAACCGATGTCAGTCTATTCCAGTACTTTCTGCACAATACTCAATACAGGCTGAGCTAGAGAAGATTAAGCCAAAGGAAGGAGGAGGACAAGGAGAAGGCAGCAGATGAGGAAAGAAGGGACAGAAGTGGAAAGTAGATAAGGGTGAGGCATTAGACGAAGAGAGGAATCTCAATGTGCAAGACGCTGAAACAACCAGAGAGACTGAGATTGGGTTCTCAAACAGCAGAGGTTGCTGAGAGGACGATGAGGATTCCTTCTCTCCCTCCCTCTCTCTCTCTCTTTCTTTCTACTCGTCTGTCACATTCCTCCCTTTCTCCATGGCATCTCCATGGAAGTGAGCATGTGGGTGAGCAAACATACCCACATGCTCACACACACACATACACACCCAGGCTGTCTCCTCACCACAAGAAGGAGCTTTCCAAGTCTGAAGGCGTTTGCTTCACCGTGTCTGGTTTACTTTTTTCTTTTCCTACCAAATGAACAGGAGCCTAATTTATAGGAATTTTATGAATGGGTGAATGGATCAGGCGAGCTGATAAATGCAGTGCACTCTATGTGTCTCAGGGTATACCGGTGAAGCTAGTGAAGTGAGGCATTTGGCCCTCACTGGTGATATTCATTTTTAGTGTAACATTCATATTAGGAGTAATGTAATATTGATGCAGTAGAAGGAGATTAATAATGCATTAGGATGTCGTCCGATCGTTTACTAAGGCAACTGTGTTATAAAGAGGCTTCTGTGGGCAGAGACAGTGAGGTAAAAAGGGAGGGATGAAAAAGAGGGGTGTAAGATGGGGGGGCCTCTTAACACAAACTATGACACAGGAACACTCCTGTACACTCTTGTCACTTCCTGTACACCGTATTGTGCAGGCAGCTCCACTTGGCTGATGGTGCCTGCAGCAGACTGAG
This sequence comes from Neoniphon sammara, assembly GCA_900302535.1. Lineage (NCBI taxonomy): Eukaryota > Metazoa > Chordata > Actinopteri > Holocentriformes > Holocentridae > Neoniphon > Neoniphon sammara. Next base: position 18,068 of record OMKZ01006168.1, on the reverse strand, counting down.
GCGTCTCAATGTCGGTGACATAAGAGGATGTACAAGCATGCAGAAAGGAAGGAGGGCTTTCAAAGGTTTTTGAAAAAAAAAGGAGAAGGAAAAAAAAAAGGAATATTAAAGGAACAGTTCACCCAAAATAATGATTTTGGTTGAACTTATCCCTAGTGCAGTCTATCCATTTGGATAGTTTCAGTGTGATGTGGCGAGGTTTGTTGACAAAATCTATCTATCCGCCACCAATCCGTACTCCTTGAGGCAGACAGATACAGTTTGCTCTTGTTCTTTGGCAGGAAATAGCTCCAAACAAAACTCGTCACCCTCGAGGGCTGTGGATTATGTCAGGTATCTGTGCCATTTTTTGAAAAGAGCTGTTACTATTACTAGTTTTTCCCCTATAAATTCAGCCCTGCAAACCATCTAGCCTCATTGCATTGGAGTGCTGGGAGACAGGAAAGGTGGTGACAGACTGGAAACCTTGTCAAATCACATCGAAACTATCTGGATGGATAGACTGCACTGTAGGGGTAAATGGGAAAATATCTTTTTCTTTTTTTTCTTTTTTTTTGTATTTTGGTTGAACTGTTCCTTTAAAAGGAAAACTCCACCCTCAGAAACTCTTCCATGATGACACCTCCATGTCATGTATGTCAAGTATTGCAGTTAATTAATTCTGCTGTATTTATTTATTTATTCCTATTTATTCCTATACAGTCTCATGTACTATTCATGTGTGTTTGTAAATTTGTATACATTTGTCATTATAACTGTATTTAATTATTACTCCAATTATTACTGGTTATTATTGTGTATTTCTCACTTTTGTCTTATGCACAAATAAAATAACTAAAGAACTACTTCGACTTCCTAACATTCCCAGAATGGCTTTCAACAACCCCAAGAAACTGGATGTGAACTTGTTACATACAGCTGTGGCTCAAACATGTAGATGGAAAGAGCAGTAGAGATACCACGGTAAGAGCAAGTGAGCGAGCTTTTCCACTCGAGAAAAAGTGAGATTGCCACCCCAGGCACCAAAATCTGTTGTTTGTCGTTGATGTTTTCTATGGCTGAAAAAAAAAATATTGTGTTGTCAAACTGTATTGTAGCTGTGCTGGAAATATCTTGACATGACATTGCACTGTCTGTGTTTGGACAGTTATCAACGAGAATAACAAAAGTGCAGCTCCAAACAACAAAATGGGCGCAGAAATACCAGGTGCATTGCCAATATCTATTTTTAGCAATGTTAGAGTGTTTTAGGGTGAATTTTTCTTTAAAGTTAAGATATTACAGAGAACGTGGATGAGTCAAATACTGAGCCTGCTCCTCTACTCAAAGAATCCTTGCTCAAAGAAATCTTCCTGTAGCCCGACTGACAGGCTTCTCTGCCAATCACAGAGTGTTGCCCTATTTTACCAATCAAACAGGTTATGAGAGCACTACGAACACGTAGATATCAGTTTTCAGAATCAGTCAAATAGTATGATGCAGATGTAAAAATTAAAGCCTCAATGCTAAAAATTTCAAGGACTCACATGTGGAATGATTTAGCAGCTCTAAAATAGAATAAATTGATATTACACTGGATGGATTAGACCATAACATACTATATTTTCAGTTTATCTGAATTTATCGGACCAGACTATAACTGCCCAAACCTCATTAATATTTCTGTGCATATCCATAAGTCAGAATTCATTATTTTTCCTTACCGAATATTTTGCGTTGGTTGCAAGCTCCACCCCCTCTCTCAGCCAACTGATCATTGGTTTAGGATTTCCCTGGGCAGAGCAGCTAAGCAGAGTGTTGCCCCCTTCCTTCGCCTCAACATATTGTGGGGGCGTCGCTGTAAAAGTAGGCGGGGCTGTGGAAAAAGTGAAAATAACATTGATTAAAATGCACATTCCAATAAATACTGTGTTCATCATCAGGATAAATGAATGGTTACTTTGGTTGAGTCCCAGTAGGGTGCCAAACTGCTGAACAAAAGTTAATTCAACTGACAGATAAGCTTTAATATTGACATTCCAGGTAACAAACTCTCTTTGGTCTCATTTTGTACATTTGGAGCTCATTGAGGGAGGAGGAACTTAGGAGGGCCAGCTGAAAAAGGAGACAACCTCTGGGTATAAGTTGTCCAGATGGTTGGTGGTGTGACTGCCACAGCTTTCTGAAACAGGCAGGCACCTGGGGTGACGAGGTTGGTGGCAATCTGTCCTGCACACTGCCATTTGTTCTCTCTGAACATCACATGGCGCACAAGAGTCATCACACCTAAAGAAGCCACTTACTGTAGGGAGCAATGCATTTTCACCCGAGGTTTCAGAACTATACTAACATCCATATGAGGGCTTGTCATTTATTTCAAGCTAAAAATCTATAGCAAGTCTCCTTAGCCAGCTGCTCTCAACACTTCAATGTGATATTCTGATAAACAATGGCACTCTGTTTATCTAAAGCGAGGGAGGCGTCACTATACAAGTGGGTCACTGCTTGCCGCTGGGAGTATTGCTATGCTTCAGACAGCACACAAGCACCTGGCATAGAGTAAACAAATAGCCCAATTAGCACTTTTTGACATCTGCCTGTCCATACTGCCCCCTCACTCCTAACCACTCATAACTTTGTTTAATAGATTAATGGGGATGTTAGTAAAATGCATGACTGGTTTATGTATCACTTGGTGCTGTGGATCCTCGGGTAATTGATGGGTCAACTATTAAATTGCACACTTCATGAAGCTTTTTTTTTTTGCTGTATAGTTCTTAAGAAACAACCTTATGCAGCTGCTGTGCTGTCCATTGTCGGTGTGCTGTGCCGCTGATGCTTCAAGTCATTTTCTATTAAAGGAATAGTTCACCCAAAATACAAACAGGATACTTTCCCACTTTGCCATCTGTGTGTTTTGGCGAGGTTTCTAGTCTGATGTCACCGGCCCTGTCGCCTGTCACCCCAACACAATGGGGCAGGATGGGTATTTGTTTGTGGAGCTCAAATCGTCACAAATTTACATGTGAGAACATTTCCTTCCAAAGGACACCAGCAAACTGTATCCATCCATCCCCAGCGAGTAGGAATTTTAGGCGGATAGATACAGCTTGCCGGTGTTCTGTGGCAGAAAATAGTTCTCTATGCAACTAAGCGTCCTCGAGGGCTGTGAATTATGCCAGGTACATGTCATTGTTTATGGAAAGAGCTGTTGTTGTTGAGTTTTTAACATGTACATTTTTGATGGTTTGAGCTCCATAAACAAATACCCATTGTATTGGGGTGCTGGGAGACAAGAAAGGTCAGGACAGACTGGAAACCTCACCAAATCACACAGAAACTACCTGCTTGGATAAAGTGCACTAGGGATAAGTCGGACAATATCTTTTTTGGGGGGTATTTTGGGTGAACTTTTCTTTAACAACACACTGAATATACATCTTCCTGCACCATGCCAATATACCTGGCAATAAATCTAATCCTGGCTCTGATGTGTCTTATGGCCATTTGCATCCGTTTGCAAAAAATGGGTGACACACACACACACACACACACACACACAGCAGTGATAACAGTGAGCACATTGGTCAACGAGGGAGTTCTTTCACACCATCAGGTACAGAACATCACCAAGGAAGTGTCACCGTGCTTGGGAAACCTGGGAGTTGCTCCACAAAAAGTAAGCTAGGCATCAAATTCTCGCCCTACTTACTGCAGTTCTTCATCTATTATATACATTTTATACACTTAGATATACAATACTCCTCTGTAGACCACACACCATATCAGCAGATGGCCTGGATACTACAATAAGACAGTTCTTTGAAGCCTTGCGTTCTCTTTTATTTCCTTTACTAACTCAGACTGTCATGTCATCTTCGCTCTGAGGAGAATACAGTTAAATGGAGAGCAGATACTGATTTCACTTCATGAGCTTCAGACATTTTAAACAGATATAGAAAGAAAGCGGAAGGAGGTAATAAAGAAGACCTTCCCTCCTCTTCTTTCCCTGTCATCCTCCTCAAGTTGCTCAGTCTCTGCAAAACTCTGATGATCATGTTTTGGATTTAAGAGAAGAGGAGAGGAGGAGGAGGAGAGGAGAAAAGTTGAGTCAGTGAATGTTAACTGCCCTTCTACCCCGCCAGCCACCCAGCACGACTCCCTTTCTCTCACACATAAATGCGCATTTTCTTCCTTGGTTTTTCAATGTCTGAAAAGCTTGCTGATCACTAAGAGAAGGGAAAGGGAAAAACAGGAGGAGAGGAGAGGAGAGTAGAGGAGAGGAGAGGAGAGGCGACGAGAGAGTGGCCTTACTGTCTTTTCTCGGGCACAAGGCCTTGCCATCTGACACCTGCCACTGAGTGGGCATGAATTCCCTGTCCACTTGGCAGGAAGTTAAGGGCAGCAAACAGGAACTCAAAGGAGGAGTGTATGCAAATTCCACCGGCCAAAGGAAATGGCTGCCCTCAGTGTCTGTGTGGAGGCCAGACGAAGATGGCACCTGCTCCCTTCACAGACACCCATTTAGAGGACAACAGTAACATAAAGTCTAAATATCAATTCCCTTCACAGATGTCTAGATGCCAAAACAACTGCTGCTGATTGCTTTGCTGCTCTTCAGTAAATGCAACACTGTCTTTAAATGTGGATAACAGCCACAGGTTAAAAAGACACTAAAATAAACACACTGTTTGTGTGTGTGTTTTGCTATGTAGGCGGAGTGCATCTGCTAAATATGCCAAGTGTATATGAAATTCAGGGATATTATTAATTCTGCTATAACCCAAACAGCTCAGTCATTGTTGAAAGGCCTGTCAGGAGTGGAGAGCAGCAAAAGAGAGAGAGGGAGGGAGCAGTTGGAGTTAAGAGTGAATACTGATGAGGCGAGCTATAGAGATGCAGTATGCCTACACAGGAAGACATTCAAACGAACACGCACACATGCACACGCACGCGCGCGCACACACACACATGCACAGATGTTCGCAGACTCCAAACGTCTAGAGAGCGTGCAGGTGATGCTCGGTGGCAGAGTATGACCTAGTAGACAGAGCTCTCATTTAGCTGCAGCCAAACACACATAGTGAAACGCTATCATGTCAATGTTGATGTAATGCGCTATACACAGAACACAGTGCAGCAAGTGATTCAGTGTGTAGTGTACAAACACACCCCGCACACATACACACACCCACACAAGTTCTGCATTGATAATAACCATTTATATGGAACAGATTTTTTTTTTTTTTTTATTCTAAAGTGATTATGTGGTGGGATGGGCTTTGTAAATGGCACTTTGCAGAGTATTTTGCATACAGCACATTGTAGTCATTATTCAAATGCAACAAACTTATCCACTGTAAAACATACTGTTGGCATTGTCAAACTGAATATGCACGAGTTTCACAGTGCGCTAAGTTCACAGACCAAAAATATACATGTGAATGAACTTGACAGTAGACTGCTCACAAACCCTTCCAACTACAGATATGTTAAACCTGTGTCCTCTCTCATAGAAAATCGGTACTTTTGGGCTGATATATTTCCTTTTAATGCCTTTATAGAAAATAGTCATCTACTCATGCTATTCAGTTATGGTAACACCAGAAAAAAATAATAATAAAATGACGACAATTGCCAGATGAATTTGCTGCAGTTACTTTACTGCGTCTGTGCCGCATCCCACATCTGCAAACAACAAGCATTTATTCAATTACACCTACTGCACAACATATGGAACAGCTTACACTATCTGTCCACAATGTGTCTGAACAAAGCCAAAAATAATCCCTATATGGAACAGATACAAGCCCTCCAAACGTAAAATACAAAGGCATCACTGTAGCTGTAGTGTTTGGTGCTTCACAACAATGTACAGACACACTTCACATAGGAGTCTCCGAGCCACTGGGGCATTATTGGGAAATGCAAAGGTGCAGATTTTTTTTTTCCGCCTGGTCATCACTTTGATAGCTTTCAAACTATCACAGACGATCCCTGCCAGAACCGCCTTAAACAGGTCACAATCAATTCTCTCCTAACCGGTCTCTCATCTCTTTTACCCCAGGCCATTTGAAAAGAAGCTGCAAGAACAATCTAAAACAATGCCTAATGGCCACTTATTCAAATTGACCTGGTAACGACTCGAGGACAGAAGACCATAAACCCTCACCGACAGATAAATGTCCAACAGAACAGAGAGTCACACAATCCATTTTATAGACAGCAGGCCAGTTTTTCCAGCTGAGACAGAAGGATCAGTGCAAACAACTGGGATGTTTTACATGAAATTGTCACGATATAGTCAAATGAGACATCATCTGGGAATACAAAAGAAATCTGCATTATTATGAAAAATATTGTCAGAAACTAAAAAAAAAATGCTAAAACTAAACTAAAATAAAACCATCGTATCTAGAAAAGTAACTGCAATCCTTTTATGTCCTTTTATGTGTGTGTAAAAAAGAAAATGAATTTGGGGTAGAGAACATTTGGCTATTTTTACTGGACATAATTTAAATAAATAGATGCATACATTTTTATTTCAGTTATTTCTTTATTTTTACCTTAACATTTATTTTTGTACTACACAATAATTATTGAAAATGTGTACAAGTATCTGGTCTTAGTTTCTATTACGATGCCTATAAAATACACCATCTATGTCAAAAATAGTAAAACTAGAATTGAAACTAAAATAAATGTAACTAAAACTAAATGTGTAAAATAAATAAATAAACTAAAATTGCAAAACCCACTCTGAAAACAAAAAAAAAACTACCTAAAAGCCTATAACCAATAAAAAAAAAAAAAAAAAAAAAAAAAAAAAAAAAAAAA
>OMKZ01006163.1:1492-16172 GCA_900302535.1 Neoniphon sammara | reverse complement strand
ATTATATTATTATTATCATTATTATATCATCATTTTATCATCTTTTTAGATTATCTTATTTATAGTATTCTGTGTTTGGTTTATTTTCTGGCTGTGCACATATTGTCCTCTTATTATGATTTTCAAAGCACTTTGTAAACTCTGTTTTTCAGTGAAGTTTGCTATTATTATCTCATGAGTTTAAAAAAGATCAGCCCTTAAACTTAAGAAACTGAAATAACTGAAAAATGGGTCCTTTGGAGGTATTTATATCGGTTTCACAAATTTGTTGTTGATATAATAAAACAGTATAGAGGTGTAGCTGTAATGTCAGTTTGTTTTTGGCAAAGCCAGACTCTTTGAGGCTGTTTGCAGTCATTGTTTGTGTCTCCTGACTGTTGTCAAGCTTTTTGTACCGTTGTTGTTTCAGACTCCACCTGTGCTAACACTGCCAGAAAGCATGGGCATTTCTCCTGCCTGTCATTGTTTCTCATTGATTGCCCAATTCTCTCTTTTCTCCCTTCCTCGTGCATTGGTGATCCATCCAGAGCCCAGGCAAACTCATAATAGGCCATTCCTGGCATGCTCCCATTTAGCGTTAGGCCACAAAGGGCCTGCTATCTGAGCTGTCGTGCAGCTTTGTCATCAGGCCACACAGCAGCACTCAGCCTCTCCTTCAGTTTCCCTGCTTATTCGATTGCTGCCCCCTGCATGGCACAAATCAATACTGGGACACTTTAGTATGGGCAAGAGTTTGGAGGAAATGTTGCTGTTTACCATGTGGACCTCTCCCAGGAATTGTAAATGATTTCATAGATGAGTGTGAACAGTCACCAAATCAAGTGTGACTGTTTTTCACACTGTGATGCAAGGGTGTTTTCTTTTTTCAGGTGGTTCATGCATCTGATCTTTTTTTCTCTCTCTTCTTCTCTTGTCTTTCAGTATAACTCGGTGAATATGAAGAATAAGACAGCAGAGGAGGTGTACGTTGAGATGCTGAAGCCTGCAGAGACGGTCACACTCAAGGTGCAGCATCGCCCAGATGACTTCAACATGCTCAAAGACACTCCAGGAGACGGCTTTTATATTCGGTACATATAAATCCACATTTGCACACGCACGCACACTCAGTTCTTTGTTAGGTGTTCCAGCTCCATAAATGGACCACACTGATTTTCCCCAAGCAGCCTCTTCTTTGTCCGTGCAGCCATGGTGCTATATATAGACCCACCACTAGAGCGGAGCACCCCATGGAGGAGCTGGAATCTTTTTCATCTAACCAATTATGTCCCAGATCCACTGTCTTGCTGTAAAGATGCTAATCGCAACACAAATTTAGGTTATCCAATCTCTATTCGCCACACACCACATTCCATTTTGGGATCAGTGTTTTTCAGGCCCGTGGGGATAATGCTATATATGAATGGAGGTCGAAGTTCAAAAATCATGTTTTGTTGTTTGTCCATTTGGTTGCCACAACTTCCGCAGTCACTTGTCATATAGGCATGTGGGTTTGTGATGTCATCTGCAGCAAATGCCCTCAGCCCGCCTGGCTGTCACAGATAGGCTGCACAGGAATGACTTACGAGAGGCTCCAGCTGCAGGAGGCAAGGCCTGCCCCTGTAGATGGATTAACTTCCTCTCCTCCCTCCTTCCCTGCCCCTGCCTCTGTTGTCACTCTCTCGTCTGATACTTCGCCGCCTCTCTCACTGTGTCCACTTTTTTTTTCTCCTTCGCTCTGTCATCCTGCTCCGTTCTCACACCGGTCCATCTGTCCGCCTCCCACTGTATCTCTCCTGCCAGAGCACTTTACGACCGGGTGGGGGAGGCCGAGGGGGACCTTAGTTTTAAGAAGGATGACATCCTGTACGTGGATGAGTCTTTACCAAAGGGCAGCTTTGGGACCTGGATGGCCTGGCAACTGGATGAGAACGCGCAGCAGATCCAGAGGGGGCAGATCCCCAGCAAGTACATGTGAGTAGAAAACCTGCACACATATTTTTGCACCACTGGACACTTAACTCAACAGCTGTGACTATGCTGTTGGTACATATTGTAGCATGTATTACAGCAGTATGGCGAACACCTCACTCACATATGTTTTGGACTGTCCTTTTGTACTGTATGCAGCTTGCTGTTGTCCTCATACTATGTGTCTGTAGGTACAATGAAATTCAAATGAAGTCATTCTGATTGTGTTGTTATACTTGCAATGACATAATTTTGATCTACATTAATCACTTTTTTCACCCAAATTTGACCTTGACTCTCAGCACTACATGTTTATTCTAACCAACACTTTTACTCATGACTTCTGGGAAAGAAGATGGCCCTGAAAAAAAAAAAAGTTTGTGAATTTGAAAATACAATTTACAGGCCCTGGAAATTGTATTTTCCCCTTAAGGAAACACTTAAGGAACATTTAAAGAGCAAACATTTAAACAATTTTTTTTATCCTTTATTTATCCAGGGAAGGTTTGCTGAGTACGCATGCTCTTTTCAGCAACACCCTGCTTCGCACTCATATAGTTACACACATTCACACCTGGGAGCTGCCCAGTATAACCATAGTCTTCACTGTTGACCACTAAGCCACAGCTGCCCCGTATTTTACCTCTGTGAGTAAATACTGTCCATATTTATAGTCAAACTAGGTGCAAATTGTGTTGTTTAAACTCAGACTGAAAATTAGAAAATGAAAAAACTCATTCATGTCACTCATTTGTTCTAGAGTGGCTCATATACAGTTTTTGAACTATAGACCAACCTTCACAATATACATAGTATTAAAACGGCATTTCATAGTTTCCTTTGGTCGTGGAATTTAAGCGACATTTATAGAAAAGTCATGGAAAAGTCATTGAAAACCATTAGTGAAAAAGTGGCTGAACCCTGAAATATCCTCACTTTTTCACAGAACATCTTGAAAAATCAAATCCTCACAAGCGTGCATTTTTATGTGATTTCTATACTTTTCTTGACATTTAAGCCCCATAAGATTTTAAAAACTCAGGTCTCAAACTCAGCCTTTTTTCTGTGTGTATCCTCTAGGATAAGATCTTCTTTTGTGTTTGTGCGTGTGTGTCGTAGGATGGACCAGGAGTTCTACCGCAGACACAGTGTGACAGAAATGAAGGAAGACGGCGGCTCCAGTAAGACTCTGTCTGCCGCAGCCCGCAGATCCTTCTTCAGGAGGAAACAGAAACACAAACGCAGCAGTTCCAAAGACAGCAAAGAGATGGTGGCTCTTGATGCCATCAGCACAGACTCCATTCCCTTCCTAGATGGTGAGGAGAAAAGTTCAGATCTCTTTTGATAAAATGACAATGACATCCAAAACATCAAGATTATACTATTTTTGCTACAAGGATATTCAGTGTCAGTTTGACTCTCAGGCAGGTGTGAGACTTTGCAGGGGAATAGGGATCAGGCGTAGTTCAAGATTAAAGACTCCTGTTTGCTGTGTGCTGTCAGATTGCGTGAGCCTGGCATACCAGCGGGTCCAGAAGGTGGAGTGCACCTCTCCCCGACCAGTGCTCATCCTCGGGCCGCTCACAGACCCTGTCAAGGACATGCTGGTCAAAGAGTCTCCCGGGAAGTTCTGCAGATGTGTGCTGGGTAAGTTCACCTCATCTGGATTCTCGTCAGCAATACCAAGCAGTGACTGCTTGAGTCATGATGACAAGCTTTCTCTCTTCGTTGTTTGTTCTCAGCTTGTCTATGGAGAGGATTGTGAGGGATGGGAATGAGGTGCTGCATGAAGCATTTATAAACGTAAAAAGCCAGTGTCAGTTTAATTGTGATACCCTGGTATAAGTACAGAAAACAAATGATTGAGATAATTAGCAGCCTCTCTCATGCCAGTGTTATTGTTAGTGGTAGTATTTCTCAAAATAGACACATTCCCCACAAATCCTGTCATTAAGAGGATGTTGCTATTTTTTCTCATCTTCACTTAAAGGTTTGTTCATGGTTTGCTAAAGAGGATAAACCACTTGGAGGTGATCTGACCCCCACAGACCTTCCACTTACTCCAACATCTCTGAAATCTGGAGTTTCATTTACATTGGAACAGCATGAGCCCTTTTTTCTTCCTGTTTTGAGTCATAAAGAACGAGTCCAACCTTTGGCTTCTCATGCTTTTAGCAGTGTGTCTATAACCTGTGTTTTTCATCGAGGGATTTAAGCCTGATTTCTGTCCAAATGGACAGTAAAATGTAATCCTACCTTGTTTTACCAGTCTCCCTTTGTGCCATAGTATGGATTTCCAGGGCAATATTACTTATTTTATTCAACTTTTAAACAAGTTCAACTTATTGACATATCAAACCTCTGAAATATCAAATGAGGAAATACATAAAACTTGCAAGCAACACAAAATAAGACAATAGAATGATGCAGTGTAGCAGCTCAAAAAAGGTGCCTGTCCTCTCAGTGGTGATCTTGTTTGTTTACTGTAATCTCTCTCAAATATGTCTCAAAATTAATGTGCTTGTGATTTATACGTTTAAAATGCTACATGTAGCATTTTTTTATTTACCTTTTACTTAAACAACCTGTCTCTTTTGCAGCTGGAAGGCAGTCATAGACCACAAACAACACCAATAATAAACAACTTTCTGTTAAACCCAAAACATAATTCCTTCTGCTTAAATTTAAGTTAAATTGTTATTTTGACCCCATAAACATACACTTAGGATTTGCAATCAAGCCTCTTTCTCTATCACTTAATTATACCTTAAAAGAAAAAAAACATAATCATATAGTGACAAAAATCTCACATCTAGATCAATTTAATCAAAATCCCTTCATATACAAACAGGTGATGACACAACCTCTTTTGTAGTGGTAGTGCAAAAATTGAAAAAAAATGGAAATTGATTTTTTTTTTTTTGTACTTTGGGACACATTATTCTATTTACTTTGTATGCTTACTTAACACCATAAAGTCTAGAATGTCCAGAGTTTTTGACTGGTAAGACGGTCTTTCTTTACTCTTTCATATTCTGTTGTGTCCTCAGAGGTGATGAAGGCGTCTCAGCAGGCCATCGAGCGCGGCGTCAAAGACTGCCTCTTCATCGACTACAAGCGCAGGAGCGGCCACTTCGATGTGACCACTGTCGCTTCCATAAAGGAAATAACAGAAAAGGTACAAGTCTTTTTCATGTCTTTGTCATCAGATTTTATCAGGCAAGATGAAGTGGCTTGTATTTGTGTTTTATCTCTGCGTTCGCTCAAGATAAGGTGTCTGTATTGTAGAGGTTTAATCTTAGTTGTCAGTGCATGAAAAGCAAGATTGCTTGTTGTAAAAGCAAATGTTAATAATCCTCGAGCCTTTTTGAATATTTTGAGTATGCTGTAGACATGATATGCTATGATTTGTGGCCTTTCTTTTTGGAAAACAGGACTGTCACTGTTTGCTTGACATCGCCCCACATGCCATCGAAAGGCTCCACAGCGTTCACATCTATCCAATTGTTGTCTTCATCCGCTACAAAAATGCCAAGCAAATCAAGTAAGTAGCACCCTGTCTCCCTGGCATAAAACCAAAACCCCCTCCTCCCCCCTCAGTTTTTACTTTGTAGCAGGACACACACATGCACACACACTCATACACACTCATACTTATTTCTGCGGATGTCCTGGTCCACTGGCATCCCCTACCCACTCTGTGACTCTGTGTGCGTGCGTGTGGATGGATGGATGGAACAGGATAAGCCGTACCATGAGCCCTTTTGTGCTTCTGTCAAAGCACTACACTCCATCACACATGCTTGCATAATCTCAAACAGCTGGTGAAACATGCCCGCATTTTTTTGCAATTTCTGGTTGTTGTACTTTTCATTGTGAGGGTATTCGGTGCAAGTGGTGAAATGTTGTTTACTGTTTTCCCTACTCCCTCTTTGTTTTTATATAATACTTAAAAAATGATTGCCAGGACCAGTTTCATCTGTCTTCTGGACAGATACTTTTGTTGTTATCATCAGCAATAAACAGTAAGAAAACAGCCAGCATTTGGACAATAACTGAAGGCTAGTGTTGGTTTCATATCTCAGTTCCACCTGACCTGATGCCTGCACAGTTCAGTCACTGCCTTTGTTTCTCCACAGGGAGCAGAAAGATCCGATGTATCTGCGGGACAAAGTGTCTCAAAAGCATTCCAAGGAGCAGTTTGAAAGTGCACAGAAAATAGAGCAGGAGTACAGCAAATTCTTCACAGGTTGGTATGCAAACAAACCCCCTCAAAAAACTGATGTGGCATTGAACATGTGCCTCACAGCATAGGGCTGGGTGATGCGTTGGTATTGTATCAGTATTGTGACATGACACCAGATGGTGTCTGGTATTTTGGATACTGTCACATGATGATATGGCATAAGTGTTATCTTTTCCTGGTTTTAAAGGCTGCATTACAATAAAGAGTTGTCATTTTCTGACCTTATTAGTTTTCACACTACCTGCTTGGTCATCATATCCACGTTACTAATGGCTGGGCATAAATCTGCCCATAACTATGTTATGAAAGCACAATTAATATCAGCACAATATTGACATAGAGGTACTCAGTCAAAAATATCATGATATTTGATTTTCTCCATGTCCCCCAGCCCTAAAACACTGTATCTACACAAGTCTTTGGCTGTGGCACTGCATATTTAAGTCCAAGTTTTTGCATCTGTCTACCAGTGTTTTTTGTTTGCATTATGCTAAACATTCCTTTTATAAAAATCCATAATTTTGCTTTGCAGGTATTGTCCAGGGCGGCACCCTCCCCTACATTTGCACTCAGATCATGACTATTGTTGATCAAGAACAGAGTAAAGTCCTGTGGACTCCACTTGGCTGCCCCTAGAGGAGACTGGCTGCCACTACAGCAAGCTGCGGCTTTTCATCTCCAACCCCAAACACTAAAGAACCCTCCCACGCTATACCTATAGGTACACTACAGTGATCTAGTTATGTAAATTATTGATATTTTTTTATTTTGTCTTTGTTATGTTGATTTGTAATCAGAGCCTCCTTCTATTCTGATGTATTCCATAGCAGGTTAGTAGCACTGGATCTTGACGTTAAAGTTCATTCAGTCTTCCCTAAGGGTTTCTGGTGGTGTTTTTTGTAATGCTGCATTGTAAGCATTTGTTTACAGTCAAAAGATGAGTCTGAGTATCAGTGTTCAATGTTTGCTTGAATGCGTGCCCTCCCCCTCCTTCCCCTTCCCCGTATGTTCATGACCTCAACACAAATGAAGTTCAGCAACCCCTTGACCCAGAACCTGTGTACCAAATGACATTTGTGATTTCACTACATTCACGCACCCATCTGGTGACGACTGACAACTAATAATGTGTGTATGTGTGTGAGTGTGGGTGTGTGAGAAAGAACGAGAGAAAGCAATGTCAAGACTGTTGTCAAAACTGTAAAGACAGTTTTAGTTGGATTGAATCACGGTTATTATTATTATTACTAGCATGAATTTGATGCTATAGAAATGGAATGCCAAGATCAGACATCACATTCCCTGTGGTGTTTTATCCAAAGGTGCAAAAGCACTAAACCTCTGAAGTATGTAGCTGTGGTCTTACTGAACCTGATTGCCAACAGTGACGGCCATGAAAACTCAAACATATTGGTGTTTGCTCTATGCATTGTGTTTCTATAGTAGCTGGGTGTATGGACAGTTTACGGGCCTTTCGGAAGTGCCTTTGGAGCAGAAGCCTGATCTGAAACCAGCCCCTGGTCACTTAGATCGTTAACGAGGATTTGTGAAGGTTCATCTTCAAGGTCAAATGTGTCTTTTCGCCCATCTCGTGGTAGATGGTGAGGGGCTGTTTTGGGACCAGAACAGTGCAGAGCGCATGACAATGGTGAGGTTTTGAGGGTAGGCCGAAGCATCGGCCAACGGGTTAACTCCTCAGAATGCACTCCAGGGCTAGACAGACCACTGTGTAACTATCATACTATCTCTTTGTCACATATTTAACGACAATATAGAGTATAACAAATACAGTATGCAGATACATCTGAAAAACATATATAATACATGTATTTTCACTAGGTCATAGGCCTAGGAACGTTCGGCAGTCAAGTCATGTCTTAGCAGGTATTAGCATGTTTTTTTACAGATTTTTTTTCGTGTTGGTTGTCAGTCACCTCTCAATGTACTCATAAAAAGACACTATGGAGCAAATTTGCAGGGTAATATCTTAAAGGATTTTCCTAGGATCCGTTTAAATGTTAGTGATTTTTCATTGTTATTTAATTGTTTTTTATTCAAGAGGCAAAAAAAAAATATTGATAAAAATATTCTGCCCTTCCTTGAACCTTATCCTGTTTCTTATTGTGCCAAAATCCACTGAGGCAACTTTATCCTTTTATTTCTGTTTTGCACTTGTTTATCTGTGAACCTTAAACATGTAACTGTTCCTAGGTTTCCAATAGACTATCAATAGGTACTATAATTTCTACTGTAACTAATTCACATTTTTATGTATCACATCAGTTCCTTACATTTCATTGATGGCCTTTTATTCTTAATTAGAAAAAAAGGATTGCTCCTTATTTGAATTATTATTAAAAAAGGGATCTATTCTTGCACAGTTTTTCAAAGGAAAATCAGTCCACAAGTTTGACTATTGGGCTATAAAAAATAGGCATAAGCAAATTGTAATGTTACTATTTTTCTGAGTAGATAGCATATGTTATAGAAGGAGAGGGATACAACATAAAACTGTTGTATTGTTAGGAAGAAAGACTATAGATGCCAGGTACTGATTGAACTTTTCTTTTATTAAAAAGAATGTGATTTGTATGTTACAAGACATTAACATGAGAATAAAACTCATTTTCTGTATCACACCATGGACTCTGAGTCTCTCGGGTTTTTCTTAGCATTCCTACCGTTATCATGTAATAGGAATATTCAGAAACAATCCGTATGCCTGCATCAGTGAGATTTGCAGTACCTCTTGGCACCATGAAAAGATATCCTTTCATCATGGTGTTCTGCCTTTGAGTTCTTCTGCTTTGCTATAATTATTTAGGTTCAGTTTAAGACAAGAGAGTGAATCAAGCTGATGGGAATTTTTTCTATTTATAATTTCTTGCTGGGAAGATTAAAAAAAAAAAAAACTCCAATGATTTAGACTACTGTGATGAAAGACAATCCTTTTTGCTGAAAGCAGCAGGGGAAAAAGTGGCAGATGAAATACCCATCACTTTCTGAGAGTAGAGATAAGCCAGTCAGGCAATATCTGTTCGGATCTCAGAGAGAGAAAAAGGAGATAAAGACATGGCTTTGCCTCAGCGTTGAAGATGCAGCTACATTCTTCAGCTTGCATACACCTTCAGCGACACTTTGGTGTGGCACTAAATCTGTTCCTTGACAGCGCAGCACTCACACATCAAATAGCGCAGTTCAGCGATGACAGTTCAACCCAATAAAATGTAATCGAAAAATAGTCTATCATGCTCAGTTACTTAAGAAAGCTATGGATTTTCTTTATGATCTTGCGAATTCAGTTAGTATACAGTGAGTCATTTATTCTAGTTTCTGAGCCAGTAGGTGAGGTTTGGTCTCATGCTAAGCAGAAAGCCTACACCACGTGAAAAATTAACATTATTGCAGCTCACTGTGTGAGTTTTCCATCCAGTTGGACGGCCTCGAGCTGCACCAGAACTTAATGGTTGATTGGGTGCTCAGAGCTTGAGGTCATTTCCTCCCAGCTCTGCATGCAGGATCACATGGTCCTCTGGCCAATGATGTCACAGGAGATGACTACCCTCCAGCCGTCTGTCCTGTTCATTGGGGCGAGAGAGCACCCATTGCCCCCAAAACATCCACCACATCCAATGCCTCAACTGCCTGCAACCCCAGACTTATGGTGGTACAGTATGTATAGTGTTGAGAGCACTGTCCATGTGAGACAATCACCATGATGGTACAAAATGTTCTACTGAAAAGTACTATTATGTAGCATCAGGGAATGTTGCCTGAAGTTTGGTCATGAAACACCCCACACTCCAGGTAGGGCTGGGCAATATATTGATATTTAATCGATATCGTGATATAAGACTAGATATCGTCAGAGATTTTGGAAGTATTGTGATATGGCATAAATGTTGTCTTTTCCTGGTTTTAAAGGCTGCATTACAGTAAAGGAATGCAATTCTCCGAACTTATTAGACTGCTTGTAGTTGTTCTGTTATTTGCATCCACATGCTTAGTCATCATATCTACATTACTGACTGTTTACCAAAAATCTCACTGTGTGAATATTTTGCACCACAAGTCATTCCTATAATATCGTCACAATATTGAGGTATTCATTCAAAAATATCGTGATATTTGATTTTGCCCATATCGCTCAGTCCTAGCTCCAGGTGCAGTTCCACTATGCTGTGCCCCAATTCCTTATGTCCTACAAGTGTCCTCCTGCCTGTTTTAGAAAGGGGTAGGGTCTCCAGCCCTCCTGCTGAGGTGTCTGTTTCAAGACAGCTGCTGACAGCTCATCTGAACTTGAGAAGTCTCAAGTCTGACAGCGAGGGATCTTTGTAGTCCACACAGGCAAGCCGTGGCCTTTCTCAGCTCAAGCTTCAATCCCGTTGTCATAGCAATAGAGGCACGTTTCTCTTCCCCTTTCCCTTTTCGTGATGAGATGAATTTGCCCTGGTCAGCCTTCCGCTGGTCCTCTGGCGTGTTAACTTCAACATCTCCAAATGTCCTGTGGGATTACCACCTGACTGGTCTCATGTTAATCTCGTCATCTGTCAGCACTGAGAGCCTCGAGCACGGTTCCACTGGCCCACAGCGACCGCTTGCCCAACAGCTGGCCTTCCATGGAGAATGATCAATCCCGGATCCCTCTGCCTTAGCCAGCAATAAACACATGCATGATTTATTATGACATACGTGCAGCATGTGCTGCTGTTCCTGCTCTCTGTGACCTCTTCAGGAGGCTTATTGTTGCTTTGGGATTTGGGTCTCACCTGACTAGTATATACTAAGATTGATTGACCCATACGATTTCCTTTACACTGTACATTTATCAGAGAGCATTTGGTTCATCGATCCATCATATGAATTACTCATTACTATGAATGGTAGGCCTGTGTCTGTAAAACAGTCCCACACATCACTCAAACCTCATTCTTCCTGACAAAAACATCATTTACTTTACTAAAATAAACATTCATGAAACATTTTGCAATCACTTGGCACTTGAAATGTTGGATTTATTATTTTCCTCCCAGTGTCACCTCTGATCTAGCTGGTGTTTTCATTAAAAACATTCATAGTAGTTGACATTAATGGCAGAATACCCTCCGTGTGTGTTGTTGTTCAACATTCAGCGCTATAAACCACCATCATCATCATGCCTTTAATCTGACAGTTCCTCATTTTACCAGCAGGAGGACGACTGCAGAGCGGCTGTCCAGGGTCCAGCCAAGTGGTTCTTTGGCAGTATCAAACACTCTCATCCTATTCAGTGGCACCACAACACTTAAAAACACATTTAGAATATATGCAGCAATAGGGCTGTGTTATCAGTATTTAAGTACTACACTGAAAGGATACATATAGGGGAAAAAATCCTATTCATTTTCTTATTTTTGTCTCTTTGAATGCGGTGTTGTGTTGTAGGATAATGAGAAAAAAATAACAGAGAAAAGAAAGAGAGGTTGTACATATTTAAAGCCATGCTGCCTCCAGTGTGTATTTTTTATTTTATTTTTTTTATTAATATCCAGCTCAATATTTCAACCAACAGATAGTAAGGTTGACTTGTAACACCTAATTTTTATGTGAAGTTAAAATGCTTGCACAGACATCCATAACTCCAAAGTGGTATATTTCACACATTGCCTTGTCTTCAGCATTTTACAGCCTGACCCCAGGGTTGAAGATTCTGTTACAGCAGCTATTTCTGTAGCAGCAATAATATTCCCTGGATAATATATCACCTTATTCTTGAACTAACACAGGTAATATATTTTCTGAACAGTTAACCTGAAGTGTATCTATGTTTACTTTTTAAATGGTGTGAGTGCAAGATTTTGTGTCATAACCTCCTAGTTCATGAAAATCATCCTGGGGGACTGGGACATTTATTTAATATCTGTGGGAATGACAATCTGTTATCTTCGAGGGTAAACACTGCAGTGCAGCCCTCTGCTGTATGCTAAGATATGTGTTGATTTAATGTACCCAGATAAGACACCTAATATACCTACTGCTCATGGAGAATGCATGAACCATAATGGGAAAACCATGAAATTTCACACAAGCGGAGCATTCAATAGAAGTGAGGAGACGGATTGTCGGCAGTTTATTGCAGCACACCCTCCAAGAAGTCTGGAGCCTGGTGACACAGGTGGCTGTGTGCACTTGCCTGTTCTGTTACTCAGGGGTCAGTGGTTATTCAGGGCTTCAAGCCAGCTGTTTCCTCATATACATTCAGTCTGGCCGGCTACTTGAGGGCATCGCGTGTCCAGCCATAAACCACTGCTAGTCATGCCTCACCATCATCACCAATCCACACCTGTTATTGACCTAATATGTGAGCTAAAAGTGTAAGTGTGTGTGTGTGTATGTGTGTGCCTCGAATTCACCGCATATCAAGTTCATTTCTCAGAACGAAAGCAGGGACTCCTCGATCAGTCATGATTCAAGGGCCAAATACTCAGTAATTGAGCAAAGGAAGCACCATCCTTAGGGAAAAAAAACACCACAATATTCCTGTAATATCCCCATGGAGACATTTAGTGTCTTTGTGGTAGTCAATAATAAGTTGGTGACCTTGTTTTATGATATTTTTAATATCATGTGGTATCACTATAATTTTCCTACGGGGACTTATCATTTTGTTGTCATTTTTATGTGGTATGCTCCTGACAGTTACTACAGGATCGATATTGCTCCTTTTAAAAGCAAAGGCTATTCGTTTTGCGACGTGCGTCATTTAGCGTAAAATAAAGACGCAAAGGCGCAATTTGAAGCCTACCTCTTTATACAACCCAAGCAGCAAAGACCGGTTGGCACTTGGAATAAACATCGTCGCGGTATTACTGCCCTCTGTCCATCTTTATTATTAGAGCTTCGCTCCGCCCTCCTACCTGTAAATCTCTCCGCTCTCCTCTGGAGCGGATCTGACAGGCGCTCTCAGCTGGCCGCTCCGTGCCAGGGCTGCAGGGGACCGAATGGAGACAGCGACATTCACCCGAACGCTAGTCCTTTTACGCAGAACTGGAAACGAAAACGCCCGCACGACTATGTAGGCTTCACTATTGCAGCCGCTATCAACCATTTACAGACTTGAATAACATCGATATTTTTATTGTTTAGTTGCAAACCTTTCAGGCTATCGATTAGATTGACGCCGAAGGAAAGTGAAATCAATTCTCCACCCGTTGATCGACAGAATCCCTGGATGGAAGACGGCTAGAGAGATCGGCACGCCGAGAACAGGCTAAAATAAATTTCAGTGTCGTGTTTATCATAATCCGACATAATATTGGCAGCCTGAACGGCTGCAAACGAGACCGTTTTAACCATGGCATTTGGCCTGAAAGACTCGGAAAACCCCTCAAAATGAGAGACGCTCACGATTCGTCAGTATTGCGGATTTAAATGCCTCTCTCCAAGGGCCACCGACCAGTTATTTTGGACAGGTTCGCGTGTGCGGTGTTTCACACTGTCACAGAAAACAGTTCATACTAAAATACAGACAGAGACTCCATCGGGTGGGTGAAAATAATCTACAGCGAAGAGGGGTATTTTTTCAAGCAATATGGCTGGTGAGTGGGGCTGGGGACGCTGGCACAGGCTCTCCAAGGCTCCTAAATGCTAGCTGAGGCAGATGGCACCGTTCCCCATGGAAGCGGCAGCTCTATGAGGACAAATAATATCAATAATAATATAAATCCGGACTCCTCAATCTTTATATCCAAGATGGAAGACGTGGTCATCCCGTTCTCGTCTGAGGTGCCCTGCGACAATAATGGACAGCGCATGTGGTGGGCATTCCTCGCGTCCTCCATGGTGACGTTTTTCGGGGGTCTCTTCATCATCCTGCTGTGGAGGACCCTCAAATATCTCTGGACGGTTTGCTGCCACTGCAACATCAAACCCAAGGTACAGTTCTCACGGTGCCAACAATCACTTGCGCTAACACTTGGATGCAAAATCATTTATTTAAGCCCTTCATATCATAAATAATGCACTGTAGGGGGCCGCTGCTTTGCACCCATCGCTTTGCACTGCTACATTTGTATTTTACAGTTACTCTGGCCTGTCCCCACTGCTTGTTGTCTTGCAATGGCCTTCATTGTGAAAGAGACTTGCCACTCTCACTAAGCTGCTTGTTTCAGGTGTCCTGTCATCCATCTGCAAAATCAGCCCACAGTCTCCCCATCACCCTTTGAAGTCAGTAAACCCAAAATAGGTGCTCATTGCAATAGCCTAAAAGCCTCCCATGGGTATGATTGTTATTATCCTTTGGATGTGTTTGCCAACTCCCACTCTTGAATGAAGGGGGTAGTGTTGCATGATGGGTATGGGTAGGATGAGATGAGAGAGAATCCTTCATTTTTTTCCTTTTTTTTTTTAGCTTCTGCACACATCAAAGATACACTGTCGTCATGTCATGTCATAGATGAATGGACATACTAAAGGAGAACATATACTAGTATCCTGAAACAAAAT
>OMKZ01006149.1:2791-31136 GCA_900302535.1 Neoniphon sammara | reverse complement strand
AGTCGTAACAGTCTTAAAATGTGGGAGTTGGTTAGTCAAGTGTGAGCAGTCTCTCTTTCTGACCCACACTTCACAGATCTCTGACAGCCCTCTTAAAGCGATATGTCTTCCATATTGACTCTCATGTCACAGGGGTTAGCTCTAAATGCATCCCATTGAATGAAAACTCTCTTAAGACGTGTGTGTTATCACACAGTGTCTTAACCTGCCAGGCGACTATCTCACCACCCCTCTCTCTCTCCTTCAGCCATGTTTGACAGGGAAAACAAAGGCGGGGTGAACTTCAACGAGTTCGCCGGCGTGTGGAAGTACATCACAGACTGGCAGAACATCTTCAGGACCTACGACAGGGACAACTCCGGCTTCATCGACAAGAACGAGCTCAAACAGGCGCTAACTGGATTTGGTGAGCAGCAAAGTATGCTTTGATATGTTATTTTGATCACTGTGGTGCGGGGTCCTTGGCTGCCTCTGGGACTGGGTCTTTTCTCTGGGTCAAAAGGTCAGATCTTTTCAGAGTAACACAGACATCCTCTACCATCTGTTTAAACTGTTCAGTCTGTGTGCAATTGTGTGTGTTTCATGCTTTCTGGATTGTCATTTTTCTTTTGTTTGTGATTCTGTGTCCAGTGATAGTGTGCTAAAACTGTCTCCAGCAAAATCCCTACAGACTAAGGATCAAAGTCAGTAAATACAAGAGAAGCCAAAATAAATATGCCATTAGATGCTGATCCCCAATACAATTTTCTTTTAAACCTGGGGAAATGGCTCAGTGATACACATGTGTGTAGTATTGATGGTAGCACTGCTTTTTAGGCTATTTTTTGTCAGACCAGCTCTATCAGTCTGAGGAGACGGTGTGTTCATGGCAGGAAAGATGTTTTTTCCATCTACCAACTACAGAGGCTGAT
This sequence comes from Neoniphon sammara, assembly GCA_900302535.1. Lineage (NCBI taxonomy): Eukaryota > Metazoa > Chordata > Actinopteri > Holocentriformes > Holocentridae > Neoniphon > Neoniphon sammara. The sequence continues at coordinate 30,225 of OMKZ01006149.1, read as the reverse complement.
AGATTTTAAAATGCGACAGCTACTATTTTACAAGTAAAACGTATTTATAGCTCTATGCTAAATAAAAACTGCCAAACAATGATTTGGTGCCTTTTAAAATGACCAGTAAAGAAAACAAACCTGCCAGTATAAATTTGGCTGGTGGCAGGCTTTAATATTCTACCGTAGATATGTAGTTTTTGAGGGAGAGGATTTAAAAAAACCTCTGAAACAGGTTCCCACACAGGTTTGGAAAGTCTGGCAAAGTATGAAAAATTAATCCGACAGTTTCCATGTCTTGAAAAAACAACAACGTAGGAGTTGCACAAAGATTTTGGCACAGCATAGAGGAAAACTGTTGATCCTGGCTACAAATATAACCACACATTTTATGTCACTGTCACATATTGTAATATCTGTTGTGAAATGTAATCTTCAGCTGTAGAGTGATATGATGTTCAGTCATATTGTTCAGCCACCGTCAGCATATATCATAATAAGCACAAACCAAAACATGAGCAAAACTGAGCATGTGATGGATGTCCGTCCTGTTGTGTGCAGGGTATCGCTTGTCGGACCAGTTCTACGGTACGCTGATAGAGAAGTTCGACCGCCAGAGGAAGGGACAGGTGGCCTTCGACGACTTTATCCAGTGCTGTATCGTACTACAGGTAAGAGATTCAATAGAGACTCAAAGTGTATGCAGATGTATGTGCATATTAATAGCATACAGGATGTCCTTTATTAGCACTTGCATCAACACAAGGTTGTTCTTGTCATCGTAAGATTCACAAGCCAGTTAATTGCACCATTGCATTACCATCTTCCAATTAAAATTTTTATTTTACAAGAGACGGTCAACTGAGCTCATTCAGTCTTTTTCAGTAATTTCACACTCACACTGTTATACTAAAAGCTGCAAAGTGAAACCAGCCTTTTACAAGTACCCACTGAGCAGCTCTTCAGGTACATTTGTAGCCTTCGTAGATTAACTCTTGGTAGTAGCAGCGCGAGAAGTGTCACTCCTCCTTCACCTTGGGTAAGGGTCCACATTCCTCCAGCTGGTCAGGGAATTTGACAGGGTGAGCTTGTGTTCACAGATCAGCATCTCAGACCTTTTAGGGCACGTCTGCAGAAAGCAAACAATTACTGCTATTCAAACAGCCAGTGGTCAATGCCTATGGCTGTTTGCCATGGTAATAAAACCTTAAAATGTGAAAAGACTACTGTGAAAACTTGATTGTAAAGTCTTAAAATGTGGTGGGCTATAAATGTGGAGAAGACTGTATCAGTGTTTATTCACTTAGGCTATCCAGTGTGATATCTGGATAGTGACGTTATCATATGATAGTATGCTGTCTGTAGTATTTGAACTACACGTGATTTATTTCCAAGCAGCTGTTATCAAAGCTTTATGGTGGAAGGAAAACACTGAACACTGAGCAATACTAATCACTTAAATTTCTTTAAGTGAAGTTAGCCTTCAGACCAAAGCTAACTTATTTTTTTTATTATTTCTCAACACTAAAAATCCAATGTTACTGGCCCTTCTTTCCACAGAGGTTGACTGATGTGTTCAGGCGGTACGACACGGACCAGGACGGCTGGATCCAGGTTTCATATGAACAGTATCTATCCATGGTCTTCAATGTGGTATAACGCACACAGATCACCACAGAAGAGCACAACTGGACACAACTGTGCCAAAGCCACCGGCACCTCCCCGGATGTCTGCCATGATGGACACTACAAGATTTTTTTTTTTAAAGCCAAATGTTTAGCTCCAGTTAGTTAGGTATACAAATTTATAAAATTCATACAGGGAAACTTGCTGAAGCCCCCATTCCTGTTCTCCTTGTGGGTTTGGGGACTGAAGCGCCCCAAGTTGGCATTTGTCAGGGATGCTTGATTTGTTAAGAAAAAACATCTTGTAGTGTTTGAAAGACGACCAATCTGAACGTCTGCGTTGGGGACTCTGGGTTGGGGTTATGTGGAATATTACGGACACTACCCTCTGTCTGTCTGTCTGTCTGTCTGTTTGTCTGTTAATGCCCATAAAGTTTGTTTGATGTCTTAATAATAATTGTTATTATTAAAAAAAAAGACCAGAGTATCTGTGTTTAGGGTAAAAATGATGCATTGTAAATATCATTTAGGATGCATTGCATGCTTTTCGGGGAAACTCATCCCCATGTTGAAGCATGCTTTCTCTCTCTCTCTTGTCTTTTCCTCAAATCTGTTTTGCTCAAAGCCATGTTTACAAATAACTGTGAAAGCAGGTGATGACCTGCTTTGAGATTCACTGACATGCCAGCTTACATGCCATATTTGTATAAACTTATTTTTAACCAGCAAATCTCTAAATGTTAGGACATCTAATTTTAAGTAGAGGATAAGCATATGCCTTTAGTATGGCTTATTTTTTGTGCATGATGCCTTAAGATCTGTAAAAAAAAAGAAACACATGAAAGAGGAATCTCTTTTATTAAAAAAAGAAAATCTAAAGGGGAGTTTGCTTTGATTATTACACCTGCAGGGCTGCTGGGTCACAATGCGTGGGGAAGAAATATACCAAAGTCTCATTTCGCCCTCTGCTGTATGCTTGTTTTTTTGCAGTTCACCAAATCACAGAACCTTGTGCAGTAGTTTTGTTTCTGTGGGGACTTAAAAAGTGTTGCGCTCACTATCAGTTTGGGTTTTGTTGAGTCGCATTTCCTCAACGTCCAAGTTTATTCATCGTAGATTTTGCTATCAGATACTTTTGGATATCCGTGCTGGTTTTGTGACCTGCTATTTAGCTGCTAGCCTTACATTCTGTTTGTGAAGAGTTTCTAGTTCTCTGGTCAAGTTTTACTGATGGCTCTGAAACAATGCCGCAGTTGGGCAGCACTTTTAGGAAGCATCTGTCAGAGGAAAATATGTGGACCGTCACTTCGGGTAAATTTTGTGCAGAAAGGTTACTGCAGCACTTCGAGAAGAGGTGAAGGCACAGGAAGAGGTACGTGCGCAACCCATGCAATAGCACGACAAAGTATGCAGGGGGCAGCATAGGCTTTAATGTCAGCACAGAGACGCGTATTTAATGCATGTACATTCTTAATTTAAGAGCAAGGGATGTAAAACGTAATACAAAATAAGTTAAGTACCATTATATACGGTTATTATAAAAGCTAAAAAGTTTGACCTGTTTTATGAATGCAGATGAAGAAAAAATACAAAGCATGGATCAATTTTAGGTTGGAAGTAAGGTGAGCTAGAACTTAAAAACAAGGACCTGCATGTCTGTTATACTTCAGTGATTGAAATTAACTACTGAGATAGTTGAACATTAGAACAGCTTTTATTACCATGTTTGCAAATATTGATGTGACAGCATTTCAATATGATTCATCTGAAATACTAAACAATGTGCATGAATAAAAAACATTACTTTAAACAAAGCAAGGTACATACACATGGTGACCATAGAGCAAATAAACGTTCAGTGGTTTGAGTTTCAGAGTAGATAAAAGTAAAGGCTTCTTATTCACACTAAAATCCTTTGAGCAGAAAATCACTGACAGGACAGCACTTTAACTTGTGGATATTTGAAATACACTAAAAGACCTGATGTAAAAAAAAAAACAAAAAAAAAAAAAAACAATTATGCATACATTTGAGCTCAGCACCGCTAGTGGTATCTCTTAAATAAACCAACATTTTCATGCATAAACAGTGGATTTATGACAGCTCACTGTATTGATTTATGTAGGTCCTTCCACAAGATATTATGATGATGTCAAAATCAATTTGTGTGATAAGGCACATCAAAATGTGGCCTCCATGGGAAGTAGTGCAGAAATAAATGATATAGAAAGCACGCTAGCTGTCAGCAGTTCATTGACTTGGAAAGTGGATGATCTTATAATACCTGTCCATCATCAAGGCCTCTGGTTTCCATTTTAAGGCCAAACAGGGCTAACTCAAAACTTAACTCATTATACACTTGAGTCTCTTTGAAGTGACATTTTATACATCTTTATTGCCAATGCAACTAACAAATCCCCCATCAGACAAGGTAACAATATTAACACGGTAATTTACTGATTCTACGGAAGTTAAAGCTAAAGGTAAATGTGAAATCAAGTGGGGAAAATATTACACTAAGTAGTTGCAAAATGGTTTTCCCACTGGCCACACACTGCACCGTGTGATTAGCCGCTTGAAGTGGCACAGTGAAAAGGTCTGGCCGGGACAAACGTCACTGACACACTTGACTGCGTTTTGTTTACCAGTCCCTGCTGCCCGGCACGGCCTGGTGTGAGCGAGGTGACTCTGCTCCAGTAGCTTGTTTTCTTTCCTGCTCTGCTTTGCTCTTGGATGCTGCAGCTCTCTGGGATGCCTCTGGCTGAGGCTGAGAATTGGATTCTCCGGGATGACCCCTAAACAATGTCAGGTCAACTGCCTGCTGCGACCTCAAGCTGCAGCCAGGGGGTGGAGAGTGCATGCCCACACACACACACACAACACACATTGTTACAGAGAGAGAGAGAAAGGGAGAGAGAGAGAGAGCCAGGGCACTCTCACCTCAGCCCAGTACAAACCTAGCCAGAGATGCTCGCGCTCTCCCTCTCTCCCTCTGTCTCTCTCTCGCTCTCTCTCTCTCTCTCATCAAACCCATTCACAGAGGGCGATTTACATTCCATTTCCATCCCTCCTACTGTGGTTCAGATGTAATTGTTTCAGGTTTCTTTCTAAGCATTGTGGTCCATATCCATCCATGTCTGTTGTTTCTGTCTCTCCATCTCTCTTTCCTCCACCAGTTGACGGGCAGACCGTGGTCTCAGAGCGAAGGGGGTCCGTGGTCACCGTGGCAATAAACCGCCCCGAGGCCCGAAATGCGGTGAACCAGGAGACGGCGAGGCGTCTGCTGGAGGAGCTGGAGGCCTTCGACACAGATCCAGCCATCAGTGTGGCCGTCCTGCATGGCAAAGGTGAAAGAGTGGCAGAATTATAATAGACTGAATCGTAATGTGATTTCAGTGGTTTGTGCTTGGATGGAAAATCTCCTTGGTATTTCTGGAAGATCATGGGATTTTGAAAAGAGGTATTCCAGGAAGGGAAAGTCAGGGAATTTGATAAATTCTCTGGGGAAGTAAAGGAATTTTACAAATTGTAAAGGGATAGGCCTATGCTAGCAAGTATTTTTGAGCTTGTTGTACACATTCGGTGTTTTATGGTTGTTTTCAATGTTTTTCTCCAGCAAGTCCATCGCAGTGGAAACCAGACTGTTTAGGCATGTAGAACTTCTCCGAAAAACAACTGAAAAAGGCTGAAAAACATTGATGTAGGGGGAAGAAATAACATTTGAGGTCATGGAAGCACTCTGGAAAGTCATGGAAAAGTCATGGAATTTCCTTGATGTGTTGCACACCACCTCCTTGCTCTCCTCCATCCTCAGCCCTAGCCGCTCTTCCTCCACCTCCTCCTCTTCCTCTCCATCTTTTTCTCTTTCTCCCTCCTTGCCTTTGCTCCCTCTATCTGATTACACCTTAGTTTGAGTTGGACACACCGAGTCCTAAAAACTGGCAGAGGTGACCAGAGCGGCACACACACTCACACCTGCAGGGGAGGCCTGCACTATGTCAGCTGCCCAGAGCCAGAATCATGTCACGGCTCCTAATACCTCTAAAAATAATCATCACACACACACACACTGAATGAGCTCCTTCCCTTAGTGGAAATAATGTCTTCAACCTGGATCAACCGGTGCTCCCAGTCTGCCTTGTGAAGTGCGCTCCGGCCCCAAGAGACAGAAGTCCATACTTCATTTTGGAGGCTCCAACACTTCAGAGCTTGGAGACTGGCCAAGTGGCGGCTGCTGAGTGCCACTGGTTTCAGCGGCAAACTGAAAAACAGTGTGTGTTGGAGGGTAATTGGCTCGTTTTTAATGGGTTTGTAATGAGCAGAGCAATGAGTTCTTCTCGCCAAAGAGGCTCTTCTGCGAGGCCCTGCTGTGTCTATAATGTGTTTTTAATAGTCCCGGCTCACATTCATTTCTGTAGGTTCCCCTGTAGTACCGCCGTTAACAAGACCGCTGGCCTTCGATGGCGATTAGCGGCCCGTCTTGTGTTTTGAGATGACAAGTACAGGGAGGATCCAGTTTGCTGTTTCTGCAAACATAAGGAAGCCATTTTGTTCAAATTAGCGCTAACATGATCACTCTCTCTGCTCTCATTTTTCGGGGTGTGTTTTTTTTTTATCCCTTGAAATTAAGAGCAATTGCCTCGTGCAGGTTTTGAATGCGTTGGCACATATTTGGAGTGTTTTGGAATCATATTCCTGCAGGCTTTTGTGGTCAGGTAGCATCTGGATACCAACCAGCTTTGCGGTGCGCCGTCTAGGTCGCTACAGGGGCATGTTAAACTCAGCTGGAATGTTAATGCCGCCAGTTTAACCTGTGACTTTTGCTTTTGTCTTGTGTTTTGAATGTACATAAAAGCTCCAATGTTAAACTGAAACACACAGCAAGAAATCAGTCCAGTCTTTATGTGTGTGAAATTCACAGTTCATCAGAATCCACACGATGTCACTCGCATACCCTCCCAAAGCAAGAAACACAAGAACCGATTTCTTTCTTTTTCTTTCTTTCTTTTTTTTTGGGGGGGGATAATGTCATCAAGAGATACAGATGTAGGGAAGGGTTTGTTTGTGAAAACTGAACTGAGGCCATACAGCTTAAAAGAACAGTTCATCCAAAATACAACAAATGTTTTCCCACCTACCCCTTGTGCTGTCTATCCACTATATAGTTTGTGTGATTTGGCGAGGTTTCCAACCCGTTTTTTGCTGGTGTTCTTTGGCAGGAAATAGTCCACAACGAAATTCTTCCCCAGCAAGGACTGTAGATTTTGCTGACTATCCGTGTCATTATTTTTGGAATGAGCAAGACGGTTTGAGCTCTACAAGGAATACCCATTCAGCCCCATTGTATTGGGGTGAAGGGAGACAAAGAAAACATCATGGCAAGCTGGAAACCTCACCAAAGCACATATGGATGAATAGATTGCAGTGGGAGTAAATGGGAAAATATCTTTTTTTGTATCGTGGGTGACATTTTCCTTTAAAGCTTAGTCTCCAGGTTTTTTCTCATGACAGCATCACCGATTAGACTAACCCCCCTTTTTTGAACATGTGGAGAGAGTTGCTCATGTCTAACTGTTCACTGTTCACTCTCTTTGAATACAACCTCTGTGCTCGCTAACAAGCCGTCCCTCGCAGAGTCTCCAAAACACCTTGACAGCCTCCGCGAAGAAAACGGTCCTCCAAAGCTACCGCTCTCTTTACTCCACAGGAGGACAAAAGGGGTTTAGGGAGCTCAGTCACATTGCTGCTCACATAAACAGCATGACACACTGTTTTTATATAATTGCCCTGCTTTGACCCATAGCTGTAATCAAAGCTCTCAGTCGATGGGTGTTGCTGGCGCACGTCCTCATCGTAATCATTTTCATTACCATCACAGAGGGAGAGAGAGCGATTTTATGAGCCCCCGCTTCAGCCTGTGACTTAGTATTTGTAGGCCTCTTGGGTAATGTTGTAATTACCACATGAATCCAGCGGAAGGGGCTGTGGTTTGAGTACGTTAGTCTTCCATTAATGAGAATATTTTGCTGTGTGCGTGTGTGAGCACTTGCATGATTCTGTATCTGCGTCTATGCATCGGGCCCGGGCTCTTCAGGGAAGAAAACCATTTGTGTGCCAGCCAGCCCCATGCAAGCCACTATCCAAATTGCAGCCCTCGGACTCCAGCTCAACTTGTTGTTTTTTTCATCCTCATCATTTTCCCTTCCTCTCTGACTTTCCAGCTGCCATACTTTGTAATTTTGTGGTCTCTTCCAGGAGGGAATTTCTGCGCTGGTTATGATCTGAAAGAGCTGGCCAATCAAACAGCCTCCCTCAAATTGGAGCAAGATGTCACCAAGGGTCCTGGTCCGATGGTGAGCGCTGTTCAGGCTGTGCGTGTGCGTGTGTGTGTATATAGTGGTAGCAGGGAGGGTTATATCTATATTTTCTTATGATGCCATGACATCCTAATGCCTCCACAAAAAATATGAAACCAGAAAAAAGTGAGGATTATTTGGCAGACATCATTAAAGTGTTTTGAGGGTTTAGGGAAGTGAGGCTTAAGGTTAGAGTTTGGGGTTAGGGAATGAAGGGAAGTTAATGGAATCCACTCACAACTTAAGTTTTTTTTATGTGTGTGTTTGATTGTAGTGCATGTGTGGAAAGCCCTAGCTTTTTTGGCACACCCAGTATCACTTGACACAGAATGCAGGCTCATAACACAGATGATGTACTGTAAAGCTATAAACACTGCAACCTCCATAAAATCCGTCTGGCTTGTATCTTAAGTTCTTTGGAATTGCATGAAACTCCTGCACACAAGATTATAGCGTTGTTTCTCCATTAAAATACTCAGCGGTTCATTTGTTCAGTGACAGCCAGAACTTGGGTCATTCGCTGTTCAGATGTTTGACCTTTTGAGATGTGAATCAGGTGGAGAATCTGGTGTTTTTGATAGATAAACTTAACAGAAATCACTAAACCAAAAAGCACAAAATTAACTAGCTAAATCTATATCCATTCATGCATATAGACTTCTAATGTACAGAGGATATAGCAAGTCGGTACATGGTCAGAAATGATGACTATGTCCAAATCAAAGGGGGGGAAAAAGTGTAATTTCCAGTCCTCCAGGCAATTAAAACCAGAAGGGTGTGTTGACTATTGAAATCCTCTGGACGTCTCATGTTAGTTTGATTTGACCTTGTGCTCCAACATTGTGAGAATGTTTCTCTTCTGCAGGAAGCAATGTTGCTGTCCTGTTTAGGAACTCTATTCCTTTCATGCTGGCTGCACTGAGCGAGGGTGTGAGTGTGTATGCACATGCATGCATGTTTGGATGCATGTGCTCCGCATGCATTGCATCTATGTGTATGTTTAAATCTCTTTTTCACAAGTATTAATCGTGCCATGTCCTGCAGGGTCCGTCCCGTCTGGAGCTGTCGAAGCCACTGATCGCTGCAGTCAGCGGCTACGCTGTGGCTGGAGGGCTGGAGCTGGCTCTACTGGCAGACCTGAGAGTGGTGGAGGAGAGCGCTGTCATGGGAGTGTTCTGTCGCAGGTTTGGTACGTGTCACGCCTTACTGCACCACTACTGCTGCTGATGCTAATTCTTCTTCTACTACTGATAGTAGTACCACTAGTTCTAGAATGACCTCAACTATTACTGCAACTACATTTTTTTCCTCCATCACTACTACCACTACAACTACTATTACCACTACTGCTACTGCTACTAATAGCTCTACCTCAATTACTAATACTGTTTCTACTTCTGCTTCACTTCTAATGTGACTTCCTCAAGTTCCTCTTCTAATCCTATCAGTGCTAATGTTATTAGCACCACTTCAACTACGACTTGTACTACTACTGCTACTACTACTAATGTAAACTGTCAATAGTACTACTAAGACTATGATTACAAATAATGCTATCACTATTACTTCTGCTTCTAGTTAACTAAATTTAAATTTAAATTTACTAAATTTATCTTTAACTGCTCTATTACATTACATTGCATATCATATTGCAGACGCTTTCGTCCAATGTGACTTGTAGTAGGTACATTTTGTCAACATTTGGTAAAAAACAACCATTTATCAGAGTCTTCATCAGCTAAGCCTTCAGTAGGAATAAGTAACACTCAGTATTTTCATTTATGTATGTATGTATGTATGTATGTATGTATGTATTTATTTATTTATTTATTTATCTATCTATCTGAGTATATATGATTATAATTTGTTAATTGCTTATAGATAGGTCACAATAATAACCAAGTCAACTACTACTGCTAGTGCTACTACTATGTGCTCAACTTGTACAACTACTGTATTATTACTACTGCTTACATTTCTTGTTCATCTACTAGTACTGGTGCTACTATTATTAGTGATACCTCACCTACCACTGCTACTGCCACCTTATACTCTACTACTCCTACTTCTGCTAATGCTACCACTGCTACTAATTCAAATACAAGTTACAAGTAGTACTAGTTCTCCTCTACTGCTGCTAATGCTGCCGCTTATACTAATACTACCCTAACAACCACCACAGCTATTAATTAAGAGTAGTTCTATTGTACCTGTACCACACCTTCTATCACTGTTAGTGGTGCAACTCTTTGGTGTGGGTGGGCTGTGTGCATATGTGTGGTCACCGGGCTGAGGAGCTATATGTTGTATTGCTGCTCATTGGGACTACAGCACTTTTAAAAAAGGTGACTGTAATTAGCAACAATTACATGCCTACATACTGAAACACATGTTTGAAAGGGAAAAACAGTATTTAGATCGTCAGAAATGACTTGCTTTCTCTATCTCTTGCTCTGTATTTTGCTCCTTCTATCTGTGTAGATTTGCTCATCTAATTATATCTGGCCATGAAAGTTTCTTTGTGTGTTTTTTTTTTTTTTTGGCATCTAAACATACATCATCCCTCTCCTAATGCCTGGAAGTCAACGCTGTTTCTATTTTTCAACTGTGTTACTCTCCACTCTGTTATCACCCCAGCCTCCTCTTGTTTGTGTGTAAGGCGGGAGTCACGGTGCGATAACACCAGTGACCGTGACCTTTTGGCATCACGGCCAGAGTCTGCTGGGCAGCCGTGATAAGTAGAAGAGGAAGCAACCAACCGCCAGGTTTCCACTGCGGGGCCAAACAGGGCTTACATATTATTTATGTCACACAATTTCCCCATAAACAACATTTCCTGCCTCTTTTGGCCTCTTGCAGCCGGCACACATTGTTTGCCCACTGACTCGGCTACAGTTTCTAAAGTGCTTTGGATCTTCTGCTGTAAACATTTTGAGCGAAGCCTGGGCCCAGCAAGTCGTGATTGGCTTTACAATGTAAAAGTGCCTCATGTTGAAGCATCACAGCATCTATCATATTGCTGTCACCACTCTTGCTATTCTGCTTCAGTGCTTAAAATACAGCCATGGTGTTTATAAATACAACTGTTGTACTATAATTTACTGGCAGGGCTAGATTTGGAGTGTAAACATACAGGGCTTATCATTCTGGGCCTGTAATTTAACAGGAGAGCATCCTGGCAGTGCCCTCATCTGTCTCTCTGCCTGCCCTGCCACGCTCCTTTGCTTTTTTTTTTTTGAAAATACACCGCTTGTTGGAACTGAAATAGCTACGGCTCTTACAAGCTCTGCAACAATATGTTAGCTAATGTTTTCATAGCTAACATTGCTGTAGAGCTCACTTGCTAAAAACTTACACCTTGGAGGCTTGTAGTTGTAGAGTTGATGAGAGAAAGTCCACGACTGACACCACTGCTAAAGCTTCATATTAGACTGAAGCACTTTGCTGGCCCTCACCTCTTCAGATTTAACGTTAGATATAACGTTCGATTTGTAAAATAATCCTCTACAAAACAGCGGATTTATGCCCAGGAACAGCACAAAATGAGCAGCTGTGCTAACAAGCTAACAGTTACTGTTACTCAGTACTGTTTGTTGAGGATAACAGGTGCAATTGAAAAGTCAATTAAACGGGGGCGGTTGGAGATTCTCAGTTTGATGTTTTCTGCACCTTATGCTGACAATAAAAAATAAATAAATATTGTAGTTTACCATGCCTTTAACAGTAGGATTGACCAGAGGCGTACAGAGAAGTGGAGACAAAGCAAAAGACACAACTTGACAAACTTCCTTAGGAAGAAAAAGCAGTCTCAGTCCCTCAGTCTGCCTCTGTGTCACATTAGGGGTGCAGCTCATCTAATGCCTGCACTCATATCTCTTCCATCAGTTCAAAACTATGTTTGGGAAGCACACATTAGCATTACTGCGGTTTTGACACATTTCCTCCCAGTAACTAACTCTGAGCCTCTTCATCGCCACAAATCTCCAAGACTTGTTTGTCAACACATTTGAGTAGTTTCTTCCAGCTCAGTATAAACCACTGTGGTTTTTTTAATCAGATATGTGTTCAGCTTAGTAATAATTATTCTGACTGCGGGTTTTCAGCGCTTTCACACCCATGCCGTGCCCTAGTTACATGGTGCGTGAACAGTGTGTATCCCCCTCAAAAAGACTGGAGTTGCTGTAGTTCTAAAGCCTGGTTTCACTTAGAGAACTAGATTATTTAATGAGCACACATCCCAGGACGATAGACTACGTTTCTCATTAGGAGTAATTAGCTGATAAACTTTAAGAAACTCAGGTTTTAGAGTGGGGAAAAAAGAAACAGAAGCATGCATCTTTGTTTAAACATTAAACAATTAAAAAGCTGTACTTCCCTCCTCCTGTACATCAAAAGTAGCTCAGTGGGAGGCAAAGTTTATTTAAAGATTCAGCCCTGGTGTTTCTGTAGGTTTTCTGAATATTTCTTTTTAATGGGCGAATTCTGTAACCGTTTTTGGGTCGGGCGCAGATGGTAAGAGCCTGAGGGAATCCCTGGTGGCTTTGGAGTCCTACTACACCACTCTGATGTGGGCCAATGGCAACCACAAGGAGCTGACAGCTTCCTGGCACGTGATTGGCTGCTGAACCTGCGGCTTCCTGTCTGAGGCCCCTCTGCCCCGCCAAGGAGGACAGGAGGAGGCGACGGTTGCATCACACGAGTCTTCTATTAGTGTCGAATTTCTATACTTCAGTCGAAATTGTAGAAACTTGAAAGAAAAGAAAGACCTTGAACGAAAAATATCATGCTGCTTACCTAATTCCCTGATGCTATTTTGGTTCCTGAAACCAAGCCAGCGGAACATCACAAAGCAACAAAATGGGTCAGCAGAAGAAAAGGAAACCTGAATGGTTACTTTATCTGAGGATTTTTCATTTTTTCCTGAACTTGCAAGTATAAACCAGTCAAGCATGTAGGAGGTTTGGAGTGTAAAACTTCTATAAAAAAATCCAAAAATAAAGTAAACTTTTAAGATTCCTTGTATAAAGTAGAGACCCTCACTTTTCTTTGCTCGGATAAGCATTGACTAAACCGGTGGAAAATTCCCGTCGCTCATACGCTGACCTGCAGCTTCCTGTTATGTCAGCGTCTCCTCCTTCTCTTTTCCTCCCAGTCGAAGGCCTCTGTCCCACCTAGAAGCGGGCAAGATGAAGAAGGCCAAGGGAGAAGCCACATGCTGAAGGGAAGCTGCACCTCAGTCCAAAGCTGACATAATATCGGCCAATTCAAACAGCTGCTCAGTGAGTTTGAATCGGGGATGGCATAGTCCAACGATTACATCATCTAAGTTCAAAACTGTCACTCTTGTCGAGGATTTAGGCTTTTTTTTGTGAATAGACTAGAACAGCTGTGTGTAGAAACAGATTGCAGTCAACACCAGAAGTGGTTAAATGAATCACAAAATGCAGGCAAGTATTTTATTTTGGGCAAATACATATAGTTTTACATTACATTACATTTTTCCACTAATATATTTCTCTTAAATTTAAACTTATTTTCTAGAGTGAATGACCAGGACATTCTCTTTAGGTATTTTAGTATTTTTCATGATAGATTCCAGTACAGAGAATTGAGACAGCTTAGAAACATGTGGGCCATCCAGGTTACAGCTCAGTGGTTAATATTAGTGCTTATCTCACTTAATGCCTGATGGTATTATCAAGTTACCATTTCATACCATGTTGTTTTCAGTTGATAGCAGTTTGACTCATGGTACAGTGCAGCAGTGCATTTTGTGTGTGTGTGTGTGTGTGAGAGAGTGAGTGAGTGAGTGAGTGAGAGAGAGAGAGTGAGTGAGTGAGAGAGAGAGACCCAAGCTTAAAACTGCCCACTCCCCTCAGCCTCAAAGAGAGGACAAGACCACACCCTTGCACCCATGGTGGGAGACTGTGTGTGTGTGTGTGTGTGGGGAGGGGTGGTCAGGCCTGATTTTGTTCCTGTTAGATCTGCTCATGATGAAACTCGCATGTGATTTTGGTTCTTTCTGAAAAATTCCTAGACATCATCAGCTATAATTTTCATACACAGTTTCCTGCTCTATTTTGAGCCTTGGTGGCCTCGTATAACAGCGCTCTCAGTACTAAAGAATACACACTCCTGGTGTTTACTCAGTAGGCTAAAGACCTGAAATCAAGTTTATTGTAGCAGTCATCTTTGACCCAGCCCAACCGAGCCGAGCTGGTTTCTCATAATTCCTGGTGAGCGTTTCAAAGCGAGCCTCCGATTGAAAGTCTGCTCTCATCCCTCTGTCCGTTTAGTCTGGATTTGCCCGGAAATCGCTAATCCACATCAAACTTAATCGCATTACCCTCATGGGAGTCCATTGTAGTGGGTTTTACTTTGATGTGGCGAGGATACCAGTGCCACCACCAGCAACCCAGAAAACCTCAATCTGTTTTATTTCACACTCAGTTCTCAAGTCTTAAATGACTGGACAGACTGACTTACTGTCCTCGGCATTCCTGGAGCTGCAATGGATTTTTTAAAATTGATTAGTTCCTCCTACTTTGCAACAAACACATGCACTTGTTCAGCATTGATTGTTGCAGATGAAACTGTCATATTGACTAAATTCTTAAATTGGAACAAAAGTATTATAATCATAAGCCATTGCATGTCTTCTTATTTTTTATGGCACTGGTAAAGGGAAATATGCTCAAGAAGAAGCGCTTTCATCAGTGTTTGATGTGCAAAAGAGCTTATTTAAGTGTTTCCATCCAAATGAGTCAAATAATTCTGAAGTGCAGTTTGTTTTGCAAAAGAAATACAATTGTGTCTCACAAAGAACCACCGGTATTTTCACCGAGCACTTTCTCTTTCTTTACCTGACATGTTAGTTTGTTGTTGTTGTTGTTCTTAGCTCACAGCGCTCCTCGAAGGGTAGGGAAAGACATATTTTACTACTGAAAATGGACAGTATTCCCCTTTAAGGATCTGAACTGTTTTGTTATCATAGACCAACACATTTTATCAAACTCTGTAGGTACAAGATAAACTCGTCTACTCAAAGCCTCCATTGTCAGTCAGATGATAAGCTGTGACAGCCCGCTTTGTAGGAAGAGAAGCACCTCTTCTATCTGTAGTTATGAAACAATAGACTTTGCTGACAGGCGTAAAACCCAGCTAATACTAAGCCCGAGTCTTCAACAATGGAATTATCTGCTTTGAGGCAAATTGGAATATAAATAGCTCCATTCCAGATGTTTTGATCATTACTTTAATCTAGACCCTGTACACGGATAATAAATGCACTCTCATTTTTCCACTGAAACAACCTTGTGGACACTGACTGATTATCATGTGTCAGGAACTTTGCCAAGCATTTCCAGCTAAGGAACTCTGGCTGTATGACCAGAAGCCAGCGCTCTCAACCTCAGTCATGGGTCTTTCAAGTCAAACATGCCTTTTGAGTTAAAACAACTTCAAGGAGATGCTCCCCAACCTCTCGGCTTTCATTCATGTGGGACAAAGGACAGGTCTGCGTGTGCTCCTGCAAACAGGACACATCTGAGACGGGACTATCAGAGAGGTGGGGTGTGTGGGTGCGTGTGCTGGAGACGAGGGCTCAGGATAAGAGGCGAGATCCTTCCGGTTGCTGATAGCAATGGTGCCAACAGCAGCACCAAAGACAGACAGGCTGCAGGTCAACCTTGCTTCCCTTTTTTTTCTCTCTTTCTAAGCAAACCTGACTCATTCTGTTTTTTTTGTTCTCTTTCTTTGCTTGTTTGAGTCTCTCTCTTGCTGTGTGTGCCAGCTAACCAGCTGAACTCCTGTTTTTGTGTTTCTGTCTCTCTCTCCCATTTGACTCCTATCCTCTTTCTTTGCCTTGCCGTAATCAAGGGTGATAATGCTGGACACGGCATAAAGAGGCTGTCTGTACCACTATCTAATCTATACTCTGTCCCTGAGGAGGACTGGAGGATGGTGTCTGTGTGTTGGTGCATATGTGTGTGTGTGTGGTTTTGTGTGGTAAAAGACAAAGCTCCATGGAGCAAAACTCAGGCTGAAACATTCAGTGTCAGCTGCTGTCTCATTAAATAGTGAAAGGACCTTGAAACACAGATATACACACACTCACTCTGTCACACATGCACACACACATACACACCTGTGCTACTTCTTATGATTCCTGGGATCATTTACGTTATATTTCATCAGTGTGGGGTGCTTAGCCACATACTGTGTATTTGACATTTCAAGAATACATGCCGCTAATACGGTATGACTGAGAAATTATTGAGTGAAATTTAGTATTCACCGAAAACGTAACCCCCCCTATACCCCCTTCCCGTCAAGTCACAGTCTTGCATCTGTCAGATTGCCATATGTGCTGACTGTCTGGACTCAAACTAGGCCCCCGGATTGGTTGCAGATGTATTAACACTGGTATTCCATGTATTCCATTTTGATTTATTTGAAAGACTTGGAGAAAGCGAGTAGCTTGTGCGGAGTATGAATAGAATCACAGTGTTTCCACAATGGAGCCTTGCGGAACTCCCCACAGAAGGAGAAAAAGCAAAAAAAAAAAAAAGAAACTTACCATGATGATTTGGGGTTATGAAAACATGTACGACACATGTGCTCTCAATAAAGGGCGGTCAAATAGAATCAGGGACTCGGAAGATTTAGGGAGTCAGGATCATGGGTAGTGCTGAATGGTAAAAAATATGCCAATTCCAGCTGGTGCTCTTTAGTAAATTAGGACAGAGGCCAGCAACTTACCATACTTCGCGGTCCACTCTCTCTCTGTTTCTCTCTTTCCTCTCTCTCCCATCTACTCTCTCACTCTTTGCACAGCAGTAATACAAATGTGTCCAGAGAGACTGAGTTTAAGGCTGTGTGTGTGTGGACATAGATCATCGCATAGTTTGAGTTTTCACGGACTGTCGGAAAGAAAGCAGAGTTATGGTTAAGGAGTTTCAAGCTCTAAAATTGTTTCAAAACTTTGTTCCCCAGACATCAGTAGCTTAGATAAATGCCAGCACTATATAGCATATTTCTTAAAGTGTTTATTAGGCTGTTCTCCCACAGCTGGGATGACCTGAACCTGCAGTGCACCGGCCCAGTACATCCCTTAAGTTAGTGTGGATTGCCTTCTAAAATGAAAGTCATTTTACAAGACCCCCCCATTTCCTGCATCAATCCCATATTTCTGCAAGATTTTCCAAAGTGCAGCAAGCAGTAAAGTAGGTCTTCTACAATAGTAAGTGTGTTCTCAGTGAATATCCTTAATATTAGTGTCCTTTCAGCTAGTATCCTTTGAGATATGCCAGCTGAAAAATGGATACATCTTTGACCTCTCTAACTACACCGCTCCCACGAGTGGGTTTGTCATTGCTGTGTGGCTGAGCTTTGTTCAAACCCACAGAACTTTATTTTAAATTCTAGCGGAGATCCCAAAGTTTCCAAAGAAACCAAACACGTGCTGCTGAATTACAGGGAAATGTGTACAAAATGATGTGGAAGACATGTAGATATTTTCTGTTTGATGTATTGGTGGAGCCATAAAACAATGGCCTCTTGGGTTTGAAAGATTGGTGTAAAGAGAGTTTACAAAACGGTAATGTCGACTGTCCCTGATTGAGCCTCTCATTTCTTTCCAGGAGTTCCCTTGATTGATGGAGGCACAGTGCGGCTCCCACATCTCATTGGTCTGTCCCGAGCCCTAGACCTAATTCTGACTGGACGACCAATTGGAGCGCAGGAAGCTCTCGCCTATGGACTGGCTAACAGAGTTGTTCCTGATGGCCAAGGTATCAAACATAGCTGCTGGCATGTGGAAACCTAGTTTTAAGTGATTTTCATTTTCAAATAATCTGATGGCTCATGTGATCCTTTAAGTTCTGTTTCCTGATCAGCAGGTAAGAGATGTAAAACCCTCAAAGGTCACTGATGATTTCAAAATTACATGGCCAGTCTGAAAATAGCTGCCAATGCAGTGTTATATTGGGCTTGCTCCTGTATTCCTGTGGTAATCTGGGTTTGCTCCTGTATTCCTGTGGTAATCTCGCACTGCTAGACCTTTCTCCTCACTTCATACTGTGTTTTAGCTTTTTAGCATTATAGCCGTGCAGGACAAAGGTCTGGCTGAAGGCGCTGTCAAGTAGGAAGTAAAGTGGGAATAAATCCAGAGAATCCAGGGCAGTATTCAAAACTAGCAGGCTGATAGTACGATGACAATTTAGCATAGCATTAGTTTGCTCATGAACTCACTTAAGATCCAGAAGGCATATGGTTTGGATGTGAATGTGGGTGTAGCAAAGGGATGACTGAGGAGGGCTGAAAGTCCATTATCTCTGGACTGGAAGTAGAAATTGATATACCCTGTTAAATAGCCATTGAGTCAGCCTAGTCATGTGGGGGCCCACCAGAAACAGGGGCGCGTTAAGTCAAGACCCATGGTTAAAAAAACACTCTTGAATGGTAAGATCACAGAGAGTCATATATATATAATCTAAATTTGTTCCAGTGAATCTGTTTTTTTATTTGGCTGGAGTAGCACATTGAAGCAATAACTCACCATTAGTGCTGTCGGCTCCTCATTCATTCAAGCGGCAGTCTGAGGATTAAGCTATGCGTGCATTTCAATACGGCATTTCCTGTGTTATATTAATGCATGAACGCTTGCGTATTCTTAAATCCCAAAAAAGCCTTTCCATGTGCTCTCCAACAGCTCGATCCCTGATTCCCTGTCTCTCTCCTTAGACGTTAGAAGAAGATTAAGCTAATTCTTTTAGGAAGTTCCTCTTCCCACAGTCAAGCCTCGGCCTAATTGGTCTCTCTGAGGTTGATCACTTAGCGCGGACTCAGATCAGAAGGAAACGCAGAAACAGCGGCGACGCACACACAAACACACACACAGGGCATCAAAGTCTGCCATCATCAGGCCTAGCTTTTCCACAGTGCAGATCTGGATGTGGTCCAGCGCTTTCATGTGGCCCAGAGAACAGAGTGGCATGGCTTAAGCTCGCATACAGGCACAGCAACACACAGACTGAAATGCAGAATGCCACTGACTGAATGGCTGAAGTGGTTTTGGTGGATGTAATAATAGAAGGGAGTAGTAATACACTTAGTGTGCATGTGGACATGCTGTGTATAATGTACAGTGTCATGCGTGTGCATGTTTGTGCACCTTTCATCTTTCTGTGTATATCCTCATTTATGTGCATGTCCTATCTTTGTTCATTTGTGTGGATGTGTATTTCTTGTGCATAAATACATGATGATATGTATTTCCTGTGTGTGCATAACCTTATTTGTATGTTTATGCGGGATGACTGCGTGTGTGTGTGTGTGTCCTACAGCTTTACAGGCAGCTCTGGAGCTAGCGGAGCAGATCAGTTCCTTCCCTCAGCAGTGTCTGCGTGCCGATCGCTCCTCGGCCATCTACAGCTCCTATGACGCTCCCTCCTTCACACAGGTACGCCTGATGCAGGCCTCAAACACTGACATCCTTTTCTGATGTCCAAAACTTCATAAGGAATATACACACAAGAATTGAGATTGAGATTACAGGTTGTTTTTTTTTCCCACTGACAATCATTCAGTTTTGTCATATTAGAGTTTTCCATGATTTAATGTTCACAGTTGTCAGTCATGGTATATAGGCAAAAATGTCAAGGCAACCACAAATGTTAGACTGCTAAATTCTTGCTTATCCTCATATTTTGTTTTGTAACAAAAAAGATGCATAAAGTAATTTCTCCTATTCTCAGTCTCAAATAGCCACTTGGTTTTATTCATTCAAATATATTTTCAAAAAATAGAGGGAATATGTTTTGTTTTCATTCACCCAGGCAATGCAATTTGAGATCGATCATGGAATGCCTGTCATCCAGTCAGAAGCTGTCGCCGGGGCAACCAGGTTTACCTCTGGAACAGGAAGAGGGGGAAAATTCTCCTAGAAGCTAGTTAGCAGGTGAACTAATACATCCTCTTGCGGCTATGTTGGACGTCCCAGGTCTTCAGCAGCTCAGCTTCTACAGCTCAGAATGGCTGATCGTATTTCTAAATTTACAACTCCGCCATCTCAGCAGTGTGGAACAGACGTGGTTTGTTTCTGTACTGTTTCTGACTTGGAATCTGATCATGTCAACACTGATAAATCAGAGTGATTTGTGTTAGCTTGCTGCCATAATATCAGGTTAGCTTACCATTGCTGTAGTGTTAATACTCCCAATTTGCACAGTGGCTAACGTTATGTGGGTAATAGCTGGCTAGAAGTTGCAGTGTTCTTAAACCTGATCGGTAGAAGACGCAAATGAGATTTTATTTTTAAATCTCACCCTAACGCCAAGATTTGTGAAATTATACTGTAACTGGTCATATCGTGACCCGCTGAAGGAAGATCCATCACCCTGTTTGGGATCTGACCCCATGACAAACTTCATATTCATGTCATCATATTGGACTGATAACTGAATCTCTATGTGTGTGTGGCACAATTCACTACTGTAATCATAACCTCTGGAGGAAGACCAATCGGTATAAACTTATCAGAATAGATTTATGATCCCTGGGTTGATGATTCATGATGTATTAATGAGAATAACTATTGTGCTTTTATTTCACGGTGTGTATTGCATGTCTAAAACACCATAGCAGTGACTGTCACAAATGAAGATTAATCACAGTCTTGGGTTAAAAAATTCAATTTAATCTAAATCTTAAAACTATGCTTCAGCCAAACAGCTGGAATAACTTCAACATCATGAAGTGGAGTTTGACTGGTAAATATACCTGCTGTTAAAAAACAAATCCTTTGAAGTGATTTCACAAGAATCTCCATGCACTGATGTGTTGAATATGTAATTTTTTCCCAAAGCAATTTTTTTTATTGAAGAGACTGTCTTCCATTGTCTTCCAGATATGTACGATATCTCAGTGTGTTGGACAGTGGGGGGGCATGAAGGCTGTGAACACAAAGCTAATACAGCACAAAGACTAGAAAGGCGTCAAAAGCAGTGTACCTGCAGCAGTGCGCGATTGTTCCTTTGGCTTAGAGCGAAGAACACTGATGATTCTGATAAGGGGTGTGTGTGTGTGTGTGTGTGTGTGTGTGTGTGTGTGGCAGTATAATTAGTGTGGGAGATTCAGTGCTTTCAGTCAACATTGTGCTAGGTATGAGGATTCCTTTGGTTTTGGAGCACACCTCCCCTTAATTTTGCGTGTTGGAGAGACTCTCTATGTCTATTGCACTCACTCACTCACTCACACACACACACACACACACACACACAGGACACACACCTCATTCACAAGTGGATGTCAGTGTGATTTTGACTTTTGATGTTTTACTCAATAAAAGCATCTCACAAGAAACCTGAAGCGGAAGCGGCTAAAATCAGAGAGACGGTGAAATGTGTGTGTTTGTGCATGTGCGCGCGCGCGCGTGTGTGTGTGTGTGTGTGTTTAAGGGAGATAGATTGAGACGGAGAAAGACCTCATTAGGTCTAGGAGGTGTCCTGTCTAGACGGTGTGATGACAGGACGCAGAACCTCTGTTTAGCGTGTCCTCCTCCTCCTTCCTCCAGCTCACCCAGCTCTTACACATCACCTGCTCTGCCTGTGGGGATACACACACACACACACACACACACACACACACACACACAGGATAATCACTCATTCACTAAAGAAAGAAAAGTTAAGGCAGACACAATGACATACTGTAGTCTGCTATGTGTTGCTCTATCACTATAAGCCTGTTCCTGAGAAGCTGGTCAAAAAGAAGAAAATTGTCCTGGCTCATGTGTAGTCGGTGTAATATGACACATACCCAAAGTTAATGGTCTGTGAACTGTTTAAAAAATAACTTCCACACTGTTTGTCACCATGCGCTGACTCACAAGGAGCAGTAAAAAATGACCCATTTCCCCTCATGGTTTTGTACTGGACTAAACTATTCCCCTGCTTCCTTGTTTAGCAACAGGACCAATAAGAGGAGAACTAGACGACAATGTTGGCACCTTGAGGAAATTCACTGTTCCCAGAGCCAGAAATCTTTCATTAATTCTTTTTTTTTTTTTCCTGTTCAAACTCAATGTTTATGAAGCTCAGAAATACACCGAAATATTGCGTAGCCACTGTGTTATGGAGTCTGTGTTTCAAATCAGGAACGCGCGCTGGTGGATCACCGTGTGGAGCGCGTGCCACATAATATCACCATGGCAGCATGTCATCCCCTCTCTTTCCCCCAGCTTTCCTGTCTGTCTATCAAATAAAGCTTCCCACTCACTTCTTATAAGTGAATGGGAAGCGTCTGTGCAAGAAAAAAATAAACAAAACCCTGAAAAAAACGCATCCTTGAAAGTGCTGGTTTTCGGTTTTCAGCCCCAATCTAAGTCAACAAATATGACTGGATGTTGTCCATAGTGCATAATAGTTGACCGGTGGGCCACTTAAACAAACAAAAAAATATATATAGTCCTTTAATAGGGAAGTTCTATCACCCAGTATACAGGGTAATAATGTTAATCTTACCCTTAGTTATCTTAGCAGTATGTGAGTCGGCTGCTATAGTACAGTCTGGAAGCTGGCCAGGAGTAGATGGTGTGGGATTGTGTGTGTGTGTGTGTGTGTGTGTGTGTGTGTGTGTGTGTCGGGGGTGTTATGTGTGGCTTTGATGCTGGTTCTCACTCCTCACCCTCAGATAAGATAGGCTCTGGCAGCAGTAGCAGAGACAGGCAGGGAGATATGGACACCCTTGGTCCTTATCATGCGGGCCATCGCAATCTGGGACCAGGGAGACATAACACAGGTTAGGGGTGGAAGGAAAGGAAAGGAGGAGGGAGGAGGAGGAGAGAGAGAGAAAGAAAGAAAGAGAGAGAGAGAGAGAGAGAGAGAGAGAGTCCCTTGTTCTCCTTTCACATTAAACTAAATAAAATGTGCTCAAGCATGTGTTTCATACTCTGCTGCTATTTGATTTTAGGGACTTTAAATAATTCCAGACCTGTAATATAGTACTGGAGGTTTTGTTTATTGGAATTTATGATATGCTTTTTGAGATATTATGAGTGGGTAGGCAGTTCATTTAGTGTTTTCCCCCCATATAATGTCAATTTTTCATCTAGGCAGTTGGCTTTTTACTCGGTTGCCGGTTTAGTCACATTCAACAAGGAGACGTGAGGCCATCATGTGGTGGCATAATCAGTTTTCCCTGAGTTACACTGTGAATTAGGTTACTTAGAAGAATTAATTTCCGTAGTGTTAAGAGAAATGACCGCTCACTCATCACCATCCTCCACATCTAAAATCAGCTTTTAACGCATTCTTGATCGCTTGCTGTTTTCCAGTCCATCGTCAGGGGTCGTGCCTCAACTGGACAACATCTCCTCCACCTCAACAGCGTCTCTTTCCTCAGCGACGAAGGTGCCTCATTCTAGGTGTGTAAAGATGGACTTCGCAGCTGATTCTAGGACATTTGACGGCCATGGCACGACTTAAAACGCCGATTTGTTTCAGAGTTGTTACACAAATTTATGGTGCTTTCTCAGGTCCGAAACATCCACGTTGAGCGCAGTCGTTCAAACCTGAGTCAAATGAACTGCAGTGTTTGTTTTATAAAGTTTCATAAAAAAAATCCCCTGTTACAAATATCACCGAAAACTAGGGATTTGCAACAAAATTGCTGCAGTAATAACATGGAAGATAAATAAAAATACCAAAAAGTACCATAAGTTCAGTGTAATTCACTACAGATAATCACACACACGATAGGTTATAGGCTATAGGAGAATTGTAGGAATATCACAGCGACTTTTTACTTAGGGTAAGACAGAGTACATAAAACTTAGAATTTTTATTATAATAGAAAGGCTCTTATGGTGCAGCGAGCAAAAATGATAGACTTGTCCTCCTGCCTGAAAAGCTCCACCTCTGCCTAAGTGCGCACTGACTGGGCGGTTTCAGGAGGCGCGCGCGCACGCAAACACACACACACACACACACACACGCATATTATAGACTGCAACCTGCTGATTCCTGTTGGACTCTCGCACACAGTCTGTAGGAGGACGGGACGGTCATTGAAACCAGTGGGAAAACTTCAACTATTAAAGGGTCACTCTTTTCCCTGCGCAACGGTGGAAAATGATATATGTCGGAGAGCAAATATATCCTGTTTAGTAAAATGGCTTCTTTCAGAGTAGTTGTTATTCTTTTACGAGTGAACTTGGCATCAAACGTTGCCTTTTGACCGGGTTCGGGTTAAACTCGCTGGAGCTCTCAAAATAAAGTTTTACATGGTGCCATTGAACCTGAAGCAGGACAGCGCGCCACGGGAATCAGAAATGAAAGCAGGGCCAACTCTATTCTGCGCATTTTGCATTGGAAAATATTTCAAATGGCTTGATACCTGTTCCTCTGCTTTTGAACTGTCGCTGTGATAGATAATAGCACGCCTGGACAGACTTTGGTTACCATTACGCACATTTAAAATTGGATAGGCGATTGAAGCTCCAAGCCAGACACACTTGGGACTCCGGAGAGCATAGCGGGATAACACCATGACCAGCTGCTGGTTTGCCTTGGCCGGATTGTGGTGGAGCGCTTGTTATTGCATGTTCCTGGTCGCGGGGAGTAATTATTTATTGGATGGAAACAACGAAGTGCACCCGGGTTTCATCCACCGGCGGCTGCGGACGCACGAAAAGCGGGAGATGCAGAAGGAGATCCTGTCCATCCTCGGACTGCCGCACAGACCGAGACCGCATCTGTCACACGGAAAATACAACTCCGCTCCCCTTTTCATGTTGGACTTATACAACACCATATCCAGCGAGGAGAAGGACCAAGTGGAAGGCATGCTGGACCGATATCAGTCCATGCTGACAACCCAGGGCCCCCCTCTGGCCACATATCAAGAGACTGCCTTTCTAAATGATGCCGACATGGTGATGAGCTTTGTCAATTTGGGTAAGCTGCTCAAAATCTATTTCTAAAAAAAAGACATACAGATGACTGGCTCTTTTATTACATATGTTGTCTAAAAATGCTTGTGCGTAAATGTCTCCTTGTGAGATTTTACCTCAGTTTCCAGTTGTTTGAAGGTGAATGAATAAGCACATCTTCATTTGCAAGGGAACTGAAGTGTGAGCAGGTGTTGGACACGAGAAAGGAAGCAGTGCAGGTCTAAACTCAACTTACATGAACTACGCAGAGTCCACCCATCTTATTTGACGGACATAAATCTTACGACATGTAAACATATCGAGCTGCTATACGGATGCTGATTTTTAATGACGCCTAAAATATAATTGAATTTGATTTTTGTATTGGTAATAGTTTGTCTCATGATGATGACCGACTCTAAGTAATAGGTCACCCACCCTTTGATTTACCACTACATCACCAAACACAGGAGGGGATTACGCGCAGTATTACGCACGTTTATTATAGGATCATGTACAAACACACTGACTGAACCATAGGGATACCAAATCCTCTCCAAACTGTTCTCACACTTTTGCTCTTTGGGTTGAGATGACTTGACTGGGTCTGTGTTGTTCCTGAGTGATTTACTGCCGCATGCAGTCTCTCAGGATAGATTGCCCCCCCTCGGTTCATTTATAGCCCCGAAATATTGCGGTCAGAGTGTTGTTGTGCAATCTGATCCACGATTTATGTCGAAGGAGAAAAAATAGAACTAGTATCCTCACCAACCCATCAACAACCACCGCTAGTATTTGTATATAAAGGGCTATTCCTGCCGTTGACCCCCGGGCTACGAGTTGCGGTTTCTGTGCGTAAATTGTGTCGCATTGTTTGTGTTACTCTGCCAGATTGTCTTTAATTAGAGCCGATGACGATAAAGAGAGACACTTTAATCATAACGGGTTTGGAACATAAAAGCCTGAGGCCCTTCCTTCCATTAGCAGCTCCAGTGTTTACTGGGAGACTCTAAACAGAGCGCCTAAAGATAAACAGAGGCGCTGCCAGAGTCAGACACATTGGACAAGGCGGCTTAAATCCAGATGGATTGTCATTCCTCTTGGGAACTAAGGACATTGTCATTATCCGGCCATGGGAACACTGGGAAAGTATCACTAGAGAAGAATGTGGTTTGATATTGTTTCTAACTTTCAGCTTATCTTGAGGAGCCAATGAGCCTGAATTCCAGGGCCACTTGAAAAGTTATTGTTGCAGAGTCCATCACTTCCAGCAGATGTACTGATAGTAAAGCCCCATCCTTGCAATGTTTTAACCCTTTCCTCTGTATAACCACGCTGCCACACAAGATTAAGAGGACAGAATTAGGACTGGCTATCGTAGAGAGAGAGTTAGAAATGCCTCCCTGCTTATTGGTCCCCTGTGTATTCATGTTGCAACATGCGGTGATGAAAACCAGATCTTCAGACAGAAGGAAGCCGTCGTTTTGTTCTCAAATAACCGAGCCTGTTGTTGGCTTCTGTGTGGGAGTGTGATGTTGGTGGCGTGGTGTTTGTGTGTCTGCGGTTTTGGTGTTCCTGTACTGTGTCAGCTTGGGTTTATCCTCCTGTGTTGTTGCACATCTGGCTATCCACTTTGATTAATCACGTCCTGTGCATCTTTTGACGATTCCCTCAGATTTCTTTGGTGACCGGGGGATTAGGTTGCCATCTCCTCCAGCCGTACACAGAGTCCTGACCGCCCTGGAGGAGGGACGGCTTCCTCCCCGAATGTGATTGTAATTAATGTCGGACAGGCCAAGGCTCTCCATCTGCTTTGCAAATAAGGCCTTGCACGACTACCGTGTGTCATCGCCATCCGATTAGTTTTTAATGTGTCTCTTTCTCGATTGGAGTGGTTTGCGTTGAGTGACTTCGAGAGCTGCAGTAGAAAGAGGCCTGCAATGCTCCTGGGTGGTCTGCCTTGTTTCAAAACCGGCCAAAAAAATCTGGATATCACGTGTGGCCAAACTGAAACTGCAAATTAAAACCAAGACAAATGAAAGGAAGAAAGCCAAGCAATCTGTCTGAAACATTTTGAAAAGTATGGGGCAGGTTTAGCAGGCATGGATTTAGCCAAGCCCCTCATTAGACAGAGAATTTTCATTGAAAGGCACCTAGCTGACATAATCCATGTCTTTATATGTGAAACAGATCCAAAGTGAAGAAGATAGCAGTGGCTATATTTACACTGATGGGAAGTATAGCCGTTCACGTCCTAATTGAAGCCAGATTCCACCTGTTTACACTAGCAAAACTTCTCTTTCTGCGTAGATGTAAAAACCTTGGACTTTCAGTAGTGTTAACTGACCCATAGCGAAGAAAACGATGACAGTGATTTAGGCGTAGACCCGAGCTGATATCTTTCACAGCCAGCTGCGGCGGTAGCACAGATAGAGAGCTCATTTTCAGAGGGTATCCTCTTGGGGGATGGATAGATTTAAGAGCCCCTGCGCTACATCCAGTCTCAAGTGTGTTCACCACGAACCAGATGTCCCCCCCCCCTC
>OMKZ01006145.1:3984-20446 GCA_900302535.1 Neoniphon sammara | reverse complement strand
GAGAGAGTTAGACATAGAGAGAGGGAAAGCCAAGACCCCTGTCTTCCTGCTGTGCTCAGTGACTGTCACAAAACATGAATATTTCACAATATGAGTCATGCAGGGTAGTCTCAGTGAAGGTGTCGCCAAAACAACGTCCCACCACAGTAAATGCTTCTGTACTGATGTGAGGTGTTTTCTACAATGGAATCATCTCAAACAATGCCAAACAAATTCAACACTAACAAGGCAATTCTGAGTCATTTGCCTCATCTTATGCTGCACTTCTTGTGGATGGGAATTCTGTGTACCAGTATAGTGATGCCCATGACCACAAGCAGTGAGCGGCCAAAAACCCTCACCATAACTGGATATGATCGCAGCTGAGAGTTATCAGCAATACTTAGCGTTTGCCATTGCCAGTATTGATATGACAAATAAAAGCGTGGACCAATCATTGTGAAAACATCATGGGGAAGTTTTTATGATGTTCTTTCCTTGATTATTTCCAGAGGATCTAAGCCATCACACGCACAGCTGCAGTGTTCATGTATGAGGGAACCCCCTGTTCATGAACCCCTACATTTGCAGTGTCTTTGCATACACAAGAATGAGTTTCCATGTTTCACTGTGTGTGTCTGCATGTGTGTGTGTACGTTCAATGTCCCCTTTACAGATTGCTGCCAAACAAAGATACAGCGTCAGGCTTTGAGAATGCTTATGTTGGCTTATCTGGTTATCTTGCTTTCTCACTGGGAGGCGATAGGTGGCATCAAGGCTTTATCAGCTGGATGTGTTGAGGAAGACACAGCCTCATCCTCCTGACTAACATTGACTGGTGCCACATTGTTTGTCCAGGCAGTTCTACTTTTCCTGTTGTATTTGATATAAAGTGGTGTGGATTATTCAGCCCTCCAAAACCTTATTGATTCCGTCCGTGCCTTCAGTTGCCCCATATGAAATCACAAGATACATTCAGTATACTAAAATGTTTGGGGAGCATAAGTGCTTTGACATAGCATTGGATAGATAGGAAATACAGTCCCAATAAAGTTTTTGAGTCTAACTTTAGCTAACTGCACAGTACATTAAACCCCAAGCTCCCTGAGGCATGAAAGACAATTGGATTATGTCCAAAGTCAATCAGTGGTGTAGGCAGGCCAGCCAGACGGCATTACCTTTAGTTTAACCCCTTTCAAATGCATCATTAAGATAGACTATGTGTCCTGGCCTCTAAATTGAGGTTATTGGTCTTAATCCACTGCGTTGATAAACTCCTAATAGCCTACACTGTGTGGACATGAAGCAAGTCTCACCCTACGCCTCAGAAGCCCTCATTTATATTTATGACAACCTCGGCCCTCCGTTCCTGATTAATCCACTTAATATTAGGAAGCAGATCCGTAAATCTCCTGCCTGACTCTGAGGAGAGCAGAAAGAGAGCCAGGGATGTGACAAGAATGTCAACTCTGAGATCTGCAGAAAGGCATAGGCACACACTCCAAAGCCTCTGCTATACTGCAATCCAAAATCATAATGTTCCCCGCACCCAGAAAACACACAGTGCCACAGCAGATGGCCAACAGACACAAACAGATGTAGTTTCTCACACACACACACACACACACACACACACACAGGGTGTCTTAAGAAGATTGGTTTAAGTCGTAAGCAAGCTATTGAAGCACTGACGATTATGATCCTCTCTTTCATTATAGGGCAGAGAGAGAAAGACTGCAAGAGAGAGAGTGAGAGAGAGACACATACTGAGTCACAGATTAGCTAGTCAGCAGAGAAGAAGTGCTGCTTAATTCCCTCTGAGGAGTTCAAAGGTTCCTTCGCCCTTCTCGAGAGCCGCACAGCGGACACTGAAGAGCAAATTAAGTTTCCATGGGAGGGTAAACATCGAAACATTAACATGTCTGGGTTACAAGAGGCAGAGAAACATATGTCACACAGCCTCACATTATTGTGGCTGAAGCCTTTTTTTTGCCATTTGTGTTTTTTACTTATTTTGTACAAGCCAGGAAATATGTCTATTTTGGTTTCTCTCTGTATATACAACCACTTAAGCTAAATATCATTGTGTTTATGTCTGTGTTTCTCTGTTTATCTATTCGCTGCCTGTCTCTGTGTCTGATTGGGAGTATCTTTATAGAACCACCCGCTCTCTGTCTTGTACCCTGCCCAAAGTTGTCAGGGATGACAAGCAAGATAATGTCCTTGAATACCCCAGAGGCTCCCTTCTTGTATCCCTTCATTCATCCCTCTCTCCCTCAGCTCTACTTCAGCAGATGGCCACAGATGGAAAATGGAGCCTAGCGAACCTGATGGCATCTGTTTCGGGTCACACTCTCCATAACTCTCCCACGCACATACCTGCTCACCCCATATACACAGGGCGCTCCCCTCCTACTCACTGACTGGTCGCCGTGGCACACACAGATGCTGCCATGACAGCAGAAACCATTAGCCACTCAAACTGTGACAGCATTACCTGGACAGGCTAACAAGAGGCCACTGGTGATACAATGGAGAGGGTACAGTGTTATATTTCAGGCAGGGGGTGTGCATGAGTGATTATTTTAACATTATGTTTCAGCTGCAGCACATTGAATCTATATGTCAATGTTCAAGCTAAACATTTTTTTATTTAACGCAAACAATAATTTTTCATATCAAGGTTCAAGGGGGGCAAAATCATTCAAAATGGAGTCTGCGCCTTTTATGAAAGTCAACTTGGGCATTAGAACATGAAACAGTTTGAAGGTCTCTGTAGCCTGTTGGAGAACCAGGTTAAGTATTATGTGCAAGTCAAACAGTGATGGTGGTGATTTCTTTCCAATGACTGCAGTAGATAAAAGGCATTTAAAAGAATCATCTTCTACCCTTTCTGCATGATTTGTACATTTTAGGGCTCAAGTTGTACATTTACAAGTACAAGTTAAAAGCCAAATTGATTACTTCTAAGATGTTATGATTCCCTAGAATCCAATGTTCTTTACAGACTTTGCAGTTTTCTCCCCATTTACCAATGTACAGGTAACAGTTCCTCTCTATAATATGCATAAAAACAGTCACATAGAAGACCAATTCAGATGACAAAAGAATGATGTACTAGCCCAAAAATAGTTACACTACAGGACATTAGGGTATGCGATCATACTTTTATAAGATATACAATTGTTAAACCCACATTGATCCACAGGACCATTAGACATATGACATACAGCACTAATACAATAGCAGTCAAAAAGAAAATGTTCCTACCCTTCAGCACTCAAGGGTACTGGTGTTTCTGCCCCAGTCAGTATGCTTAAGTCACAGCTGCTCACTGGCCCCACTGCTGCCTTGGACATAGGCTTTAGTACCTGCTGCTTTATGTTCAAAAATGTCTCGCTCATCCAGCAGCTGACTTTGCTACAAACCCTCAGCACCCAACCTCCACAGGGTGCACTCCAGTTTTCCAGCCCTGCTGCACCCAGCATATTCCCTTAAAATGCCTCATTTTCCACGTCTTCCCGTGGCACCATGACTACCGCAGATTTTGGGAAGATGGTAGTACCTCGCGGGTTGCAATTTAAATCGATGTAATATGTTCTACCTCCATATCCCACAGCTCTCTCTGGCCAAGCATCTTTGTTTCTACATGCAGCCAATTCGTTTGCTGGCTCTACTTTGCCTGAGAGAAAGCCTTGACACACCTTGTTTTTTCTTCCAACAATGAATTTGTTTGGATCTGTTGTAAAGCCTCGCTTTGGCTACAGCAGACAGACTTTCTGGGTGATATTTCTGTTTCTGTCATCACTGCAAGCTGACTGCAGCGAGGAATTATTCCACTCACTCTGATGATTTTACTTGCAGATATAAATATATGCAAAGGTACATATAAAATCCAATCTTAGTGGTTTTGCGTATGTAAATCCTCATAAAGTTCTGATCAAATTCTGCTGGACATCACACATGCATCAATAAACACATTCTAAAAACTGTGCTCAGCCAACACTTTATTTTCCATCACAAAAGACAACATGTCCAGTGTTCAACTGTCATTTGGTTTTGATTACGACAACAATGGCTTTCACATAGAATACACATAGAATTCCATCTCTTCAAAGACCTATAATGACTTATGTTGGATATGGTGGTTCTACTTTTTGTTGTCGTGAGTGAGGGAAGGACTGGCACTCAGCTATAGCCCGACACAGCTTTAATGCTGAGGATTCAGCAATCTCTTAACCTTCTCTCCTCACCTGAATGCTTGTGTGTGCGTGTGTGTGTGTGTGTGTGTGAAGACCAGGTGGGAGCAGGGATAGCAACCCTGGCCGGTACAGCTCCCATCCACAACACAGCGAGCGCCATCCATTTCCAAGCGACAGATCATTACAGCTCTGATGGTCGACAGATGGTGATGAATTGGCGCTGGTACTGGTGCTGGATCGTTTTGGAAGCAGTCTGTTGCACAAACTGCTTTATCACTTTTTCCCCATGATGTAGCCATCCAGACAGCACCAGGTATTGACAGATACTCCACCCCCAACTGCCCTGGCTTGCCAGAGAGGGACAGCCTAATACCATGGGGATGATCCCTGAGGTTGTTCCTTTATGCACAAACAGATGTTTGTAGTAAATCAATCACAATTCATCATAGACATCGAATAATATCCAACATATGGCAACCTCCTCAAGTCTAGCAATCTGCATAGCCCAATTAGTAGAACTAAAAGAAGACTGGAGTTCTGAGTGCCCCAAGGTACAATTCAATAAAACTGAAGGTTTAGAGATGTGATGGTCT
Organism: Neoniphon sammara; assembly: GCA_900302535.1. NCBI lineage: Eukaryota > Metazoa > Chordata > Actinopteri > Holocentriformes > Holocentridae > Neoniphon > Neoniphon sammara. The sequence continues at coordinate 15,672 of OMKZ01006145.1, read as the reverse complement.
TCTGTTAACAAATAAGAAGCCTGCTACTGTTGAGGCAGTTCACTTGTTCTTTAACCAATGCTGTCACCTAGTGGTGTAAGTTTGTACAGGCCCTGCTCCTGTTAGACTGCCACATGTCAACAAAAGCAATGCTGGTGTGTTTTTGACACATGGATCTATTGTCAGTCCTGGTTTGAGAAGGGTAAATATCTTAAGCTGTTGTTGTTGATTGCCATTTCCTATTATTGCTATATTTGAAGGCAACTTTCTGTTGATTTAACACTTTCATACCCTTCCAGAAGGCTATATCTCTAAATGTATATAATATCCCAACTCAGAGACCCCATGAAAAAACACCACAAATGGTGGGAAAAAACACACCAGGTCTTGAGATGTCATCTTTTTTAACAAAATGGATGTGTCACCATGCACTGATGAGAAACAACCACATCTCCCTCCACTTTAAAACTGTAAGACATATTAAAATAGCCTTTTTAGGAAAAGTGGCACATGAGACAACACTCCTAATAGTTCCTTAAAAGGAATGATGTTTTCCTGTCATCTGTTCCAGCTGGTCTTGCCAATAAAACAAGACTGAAGACATAATTTATGTGTCTAAAAGAAAAGAGGACAAACTGTTTTGCTTCTACCATCAATACAAAGGATCCAATGTCCTTTAGCTTTAAAAATAGGGCGGGATTTTGATTAGAAACATGGCTTGGAGAGGACAGATGGGTGGATGAAAGTTGGAGTGTCACTGGGGTTAAGAAGACATCTCCAGTGAGAGATATTTCACTGAATTTGGCCCACAACACCCCCAGAAGGCTCCAGAGTAAATTACTGTGTCCCACAACTACCTATCACCCACTCTCAGTCCTGATGTGACCTATATTAGACTTGCACTCCACTCACAGCGCAATCTTAGGCTTACACCAAGCTCACAGCATTTCACCCTATAATTTACATCTGCACCATCAGCCTCTACAACAATAGGTAATGGGACTACTGGGCCTCCTAGCTCGAAACAGCCTGCAAAAATCTTGTGCCACCAATCAGAGTAATTGGACAGCTGACCTTTCTGGCTTGAATTTGCTCACTCAGCAGTTAGGAAACCACACTGTATCAACAGTTAAAGCTAAAGGAATGGTTGATCCTGCTGACTTGGGTGTACTGAGGACAACACAACCATACTTTTACAGTTTGTGTTCATGACCTCAGTAGCATCTGGACCTCACAGTTAAACAGATCACTGTGAATGTTTAATTTTGATACTTGTTAGCAATGTAAGGCAAGAACAAAATTCAGTTTGTTAAAAAAGTAATGATGATATATGTGCACTGAAAATTTCCTTTTTATGTGGCATCTTTCAGTACAAGATCAACTACAACAGACCTATGATGTTTAAGTGTAGAAACTTGATCGGTGTGGAGCTTATATGTGTAGTTAAATGGACAGTGTATTGATTATCATATGGAGATGACTGTCTTTCTGTGATATTTTTTGTATTCTCACCAATTGGCCTGATTACCACTGTAAAACTTGAACTTGAATATGATGAAACTGAGTCACAGTTTACCTCCCTGACACTGCAATGAAGATATTAAATTACAAATATGACCAAGTATGTGTGCACTCTCTATCATTTGATAGGGAGACAGCTGACTCTGAAGTGCATCAAGAATGGCCGTTAACTGATGAGTGTATGGCACTGTCTCGACATTCATAATTACAAAAACATCTGTGGAAAATGTGTCGTCTAGCTGGAAGTGTGACTGTCTGTTTGAAAGGTTGAAAAGTTGCATTCATTAGATTTTTTTCAGCATGTTTCCAATTCGACCACCAGATGTCATAGTTAAACATTGCTTTGTATAAATAAAAATAAAAGTTACATATCTGAGAAAGTATAGCGCGTATCATAAACGCAACGCACAGCATATTTCAGACTATTTTAATAGTTGGAATTAACTCTCTAGTCAAAACTACTTAAATACCAAATTTTGAACAGAAAATTAAACAGAGTAAGTCGTAGCAATGCTTCTATACTTTTGTCATGGTGGGTATAACGTGTGTGCTAAGTTTTACCGTTGTCCTTAAGCCACATCACATCAACTACAAGTCCCACAAAATGCAGTAAAGCACATCCGCCCAGCCTCGTGATTATCTCCAGCTACAGTCCAATTGTTGCTTAGAATGACATGATTGACGTGAAATGGGAACCAGCCAAAATGTGCCGTTGGTTTCTATGCGGTTTCCAGGAAGTGAACACCACAATTCTAACCACCTCCCATGTGAGCCTCGTCGCACCACGCGCAGCGTGTGGAAGAGAGAAACCGGTGTCGAGAAGGCAACGTCATTCCTCCGACCACCGACTCGGCGAGCTCGGCAGACATAGCGCAAGAGACAGAGAGCGGAGCGGTGTTGTCCGAGGCAGGTACCGTACTGGCACCCGTTATACACATACACTTTATAGACGTCTAAAAGGCTGACGGTTAGTTTTTCTATGGTTCCCTGGGTAACTGGGGGAAAGTAGGTCGTCTTCAAGCGCCGTTAGATAATGAATAGGGTGGACACTAGGGCCTGGAAAACGGCATAGGCCTGTTTTTTCCGCGCACTTTACTCACACAGACGGCCAGGGTACAGTCTTTCCCTCACGGTCAGTCCAGCTACCAGCACTGGTCAGGTGCCTCACGGACACCGCGCCACTGCTTTGGAGAGGTAGTAAGCTAGTTGTGAATAACATTTTGTCAGCCTGTTTGGATTAACGACATTGGTCAGAGTTGTTGCCGGCCGCTTTACCGCGTATGTTTTGCCCATCTCTATCACGTCTTTTCAGGTGCTGAAGCGATTACAGCAGAAAGATGGCGGACGACCCCAGCGCGGCGGACAGGAACGTGGAGATATGGAAAATCAAGAAGCTGATCAAAAGTTTGGAAGCTGCTCGTGGGTAAGTCATCGACTGGGGCTGTGTATCGATGCCGTGGACAGCCTGATTGTCTGAATGTTTACGGCTTGAGGAGATGGTGTGTGTGTGTCTGTGTGCGGACCGCCGCAACAGCTGGAGATCGGCTAAGTGGGGCCGAATTTGGGAGTGGTAGCCTAGCTTAGCTAACTTAGCTTACTGTAGCTCTGGGTGCTATCCTGCTAATACCGTTAACTACTGTCGCATTGAGCCGCTGCTAACGTTTTTCGTTGTCTTGATTTGACAGAGGACTGTTTTACACGGATTTAGGTTGACGTGTTCTCAGTGACATTGCGGAGAATGTTGCTGGATGTACCATTGACATAAATGGGTATATAACAGCCATAAAGCTAGCGAGGCTGGCTAACAGACGTCATCTGTGGAAACAGGCCGCGGTGGCTTTCTTTGACAAGAAAGCACGTTGATCATAATGGAAGGCCGGCTAGCTTACAGTTGGGCTTCCACATGCTGGAGGAGACACAATTGAGGACACAATATGCTGTTAGCTTGGCATTTTCAGCTGAATATTATGTGTTGAAGTCTTATAATTCTTATAAGAACCAGTAAGTTAGCACATGACAGTTGAGCAGCTCACATGAAGGCTTCGCTGCCTACAAAGTGGTCAGCTGGAAGGAAATCAAAATCTGTTGTTTGCAGGTAGGGGTACTGTGGCCTGCGGCCTCTCGGAGTTATCAAATACGTTGTGAAATGTGGGTGTTAGCTACATTAGCCGGTCGCTTGTTCTGCGACAGCTTGCCATTTAGTATTGCGCAGAATTCCCCGTCCTGTGCTCTGCCGCCTGCCATGTCATACACGGTTGACCATTTGCCCCATATTCAACAAGCTGCCACTACCTGTTAGTGTGCCTCGTCAGCGTGTATGCTCTGCCTTTTGACAGGTAGTGAATACAACGACAATGTGGAGCGGTGGAACTTAAGCTCAGACCTTGGTGTCAAGGACATAGATTGTATAGTGTGTAGTGTGTAATTGAAAGCCCACCCTCTTTCTCTCCCACTTTTCAGGTCGTGTCAAGGTAATGTTGTGCAAGGCAAGGTTGTGTTGTTTGTCAGCTGAGAAGGAATAGTGAGTGGAAATAAGTTTAAGGTGAGAAAATGGCCAGCTTAAATTTGTGGGGCCAAGAAGTTTAAGATTGTTTTTGTTGTGGAAGAGTGATTATACTAGTATCACAGATTTGAATAACTGCTGTGGTGGCACATTCAGTTTTGGTAATATGGTAAAGCGTAAAGGCTTACAAGGAGTCATTTGATACCACATCCCACAGCATGTTACAGTTACTGCTTAATGTGCAGTTGTGTGTTTGTGTGTGTGTATGTTAGCATGAGTGCACCTCTGTGTTAGGTTTGTCAGCATGTGTATATACAGTAATAATGAACTTTCAATCCCCTCTGTCTGTCTCCATAGTAACGGCACCAGTATGATCTCGTTGATCATCCCTCCCAAGGACCAGATATCCAGAGTGGCCAAGATGTTGGCTGACGAGTTTGGCACCGCCTCCAACATCAAGAGCAGAGTCAACAGGCTCTCTGTGCTTGGGGCCATCACTTCTGTACAGCAAAGACTAAAACTTTACAACAAAGGTATGGATTGTGATCTTTGGACACCCAAATAAACACCTTTTTTGATATGTCTTTTCAATTTTGCTTTGCGGGTCAGCTGGTCAGAATTAATACCTAACAAGAGGTTTATACAGTACAGCGCCTGTCATCTTCCATTAGCGCCAAACAGATATTGGGACATCTACATTGTTGTAGATATTAGTTGGTAAATTTAGGCTTCCATTGAATGCGCGTGCATTTAAATCTCAGTTATAATATCATGATGGAACCACTGGCAAAGATAAAAGTTTGGCAAAATTAGAGAGAGTGCATATTAGGTTACATCTGATTCCTGTTATCTTGAATAATTAAGTCTGGATTTGTAAATAGGGCTGGGCGATAAGGACAAAATCAAATACCACGATACGTTTGACTGAATACCTCTATCGATATTGTGACGATGTTTTCGGGATGACAGTTGTTGCTTTCATAAAATATTTACACACAAGATAAGCAATTAGTAATGTGGATATGATGACCAGAGGGATAGAGGCAAATAATAAAAGAGCTACAGCTGTCTAATAAGATGAGAAGATTGCATCCATTTACTTTAATACAGCCTTTAAAACCTGGAAAGGTCAACACCCATGTCATATCACAATATTACGATATCCAAAGTATATCAGTATAACCATAGTTTTCCAGCAGATGTGTGCTTGCCTATTTGAAGAGAGTAGTGATGTACATGTGTATTTGTACATTTACTTTTTACATTTCACTGTAACTAGAGGATGATGTCAGGGTGCCACAGCTGAGCAGAAATGCAAGTGCAACACATGTAATGGCATATTTGACCTGCTGCCTAATTGTCTCAAATGGAGTGTAGATTTTTATGTAGCCAGTTGAACATATTTTAATTTAGTTGTGATGTGTTTTACCAGTCTGTTAAATACTGATCTGTAGACTAATGTATTGAGCCTGTTACCTGTTTTGGGAGATATATGTAACAACCATTTATAGGCACCAGATTGTCCTCAGCTGAGTGGCATCTATATATAGGCCATTCCCTTGTAAACACTTAATACGCTGATGAAAGCTGAATGCTGATACATCTGTAGTAATGTTCTCTAAGTAAAAAATCTTGACTCTGTGATTCAAAGTCATCTTTTAGGAGTGGGAAGGCCTTCTAGATACAGTTAACGTTTAATGTCATATTAGAGCAACAAGATAAACCATGCTGTTGAAATTTCTGAGTGAGTGTTGTTTATCAGGTCCAGCTTCCTCAAGTAAAACCTGTTGCATGTCTAAACTAATGTCCTCTTTCTTCCAGTGCCACCTAATGGTTTGGTGGTGTACTGTGGCACCATTGTGACAGAGGAAGGTAAGGAGAAGAAAGTCAACATCGACTTCGAGCCTTTCAAGCCAATCAACACCTCCCTGTACCTCTGTGACAACAAGTTCCACACAGAGGTGAGAAAATGTGCTTGGTGTCTGTGTCTGTCTGTGTATCTGTGAGTTTATCTGACACAGTCGAGGATTTCATGTGCTATTCTTCCTAATCCACGCTGTACTTCCCTTTCCTCACCCCTCCTCTCCCTCTCTCACTCCCCAAAATCCAGGCATTGACGGCCCTTCTCTCTGACGACAGCAAGTTTGGCTTCATCGTGATCGACGGTAGCGGGGCCCTGTTTGGAACACTGCAGGGCAACACCAGGGAGGTGCTGCACAAATTCACTGTGGACCTGCCCAAGAAGCACGGTAATGACCCAAAACACACAAACACACTGGACACTAATCCCACAGCTCCTTCATCTTGGCAGAACATGAGCTAACTTTCTTTTATACACGCTGACAACAACAGCCCTTTCCTCTGTTTTTACACACATCAGGGATAATTAGACTGATGAAATGCTGCTTTGTTCTCATAGTGATTCGACAGTCCTGAAGGCAACTCTTGGCAGACAAAAAATTCAAAAGCCTTCATTAAATGGCTGGTTCATAGTAGAACAAAAACTCTCACCAACATGTTTTGGCCTGCTGACCTTCATCAAGGCAGAGAACTGGGGCAAAGGGTTGATACTGGTATAAATAGGTTCACCTATGACTGTGTGTGTACACTGGGCAAACAACCTCACTGGTCAGCCAGTCAACAAACAGCAAAAGAGTGTCTACAGGTGTAAACGATACAAGTAAAATGTGTGATATGCCAGTATTGTAATACACAACACAAATCCAAAGAAACCAGGCAGATTTTACAAAGAATAAAATCAAAGGTCAGAACTAGTGGGTACACAAAAAGTGTATGTATCTAACATCTGAAAACTGAATCTGATCTGATCGATGATTAGAAACATGTGAGACGTGTCACACACATTATAGATACCAGCTTTTTGTTACAATCATTGATATCAGGTTTTTGATGCCTGCCTGGGTGCATTCTGGTCATTGCTTGTTTCATATCTTGTTCAGGCAGAGGAGGGCAGTCCGCTCTGCGTTTTGCTCGTCTGAGAATGGAGAAGAGACACAACTACGTGAGAAAAGTGGCTGAGACGGCCGTCCAGCTTTTTGTGTCCAACGACAAAGTTAATGTGGCAGGAATGGTCCTGGCTGGCTCTGCCGACTTCAAGACTGAACTCAGCCAATCTGACATGTTTGACCCAGTAAGTAGTAAGTGTGTGTGTGTGTGTGTGCGTGTTCTGTTAAATGACAGTGCCACTCAGCCTAAGCATGTCTAAAAGCTGTTTATTGGGCCATCCAGCCATCCCATGTTATAAATGTAAACATCTTTCCCAAGACAAAAATGCCCCATATTCGCCCGTTTAAGCTCGTAATTTCTCATAAAGCTACACTTTTTAGATAAGAAAATAGCAAAAACAAACACTAAAACTAACCCTAAAACTAATATCTTTGAAAACAACTAAATTATCTGTTGTCAGTAAAGGTGATTTCTGAGTTTCGCAAAATGTAGGAAATGCAGTTTTTAGTTTTGGTATTACGAATAAAATATACTATACATAGATTTGATGGTGTTAGAAGGCTAATACAGGAAAGCCTTAAACAATGCCTGACATCAGCACTGTGTTTCTATAGACGGGTATAACATAGTGACTGATTATTTTCACAAAGATTTGATCTCATTGTGGTGTAGTAGCGTGGGTCTGATTAGTATGTTTTGTAATGTCACTGACACTGGAATTGGACACAAACTGCGAAGGGAAAGGGGTACCATAATAAACACTGTCCATATAGAGTTTAATTTGCAAGTCTTGGGTTTTAAAGAGGCACCAGGACAAGACTATAATCAGTCAGGTTTTGTGTGATTCATTTTCATTTCACACTTTGTAAGAAACAACATCAAGTGTAGGATGTAAAGATTAACTACACAACACATAACACTGTAGTCCAGTAACCAACATGAAGTTAGATAAAAGACATTTTTATTCTCTTGAAACTCAGTTTAAATGTTACAGATGCCTCTTGTGATAGTAATCCAGATAAGCAACATTCTTAACACAGATGTGGATTTCCCACACACTGTGTATGCATGTCCTTTGAAATATAAGTACATTCACACCTTAAGTTGAAGTTACTTAAGTCTCAGCATGTGCGTGGAAGTTGTTGCTTATAATTTTTATAGCTTTTGGCTCACACAAGCTTTATAAACGAGATGTCAGAGAACTAAAACTGAAGCCTGTGCTATCAGAATGTGAAATGTGGACCTGCTCTGTAGTCAGTGAATGGGAGGTTCATTTTGTGGACCCAAATCATCTTTTGAATGAACTATTCTGTTGTCGTGTTCTCAGTCCAGAAGCATTTAATGTATCATTTGAAAATTATTGCGCTCACTGTCACTTTTGCCACCTTTACCAAGCCAGTGTCTGCTCGCACATCATTTTAAATAAAATTTAAAGATTCAGCATTATGCCATCTCGCTGCTGGGTTTTGGGGGAAAGTTAATATTTATAAATGTTCGATGGGCTGTTGTAGACCACAGGAATAACAGCTGATTTTCATTTTGATCAAGGTCTACTTTATCCCTAGTGTAGAGATTTACTGGACAGTTAAAGTTTCAGATACTGAGTATCGGAGAACTGACTTAGCAGCTGGCAAAACTTTTATGCACTGTCTACCTTTTAAAATGTTAAAAATGAATGCTACATAAGCATAAAGTAACATTCAGAGATCATAAATATGTGGATAACTCAATTTTGATTGAAAACTTATTGAGCGTTACAATCCCAAGCAGTTTTGTTATTTAAATAAAACGTATTCAAATCAACCTTCCTCTGTGTGTTTCCATTACTCTGGATGGTACTACTGGCGCTTCTGAAGTCTTACCCGCCATGTCAGCTGGAGCGCTGGAAGACAGGAACATGAACTGGTTAGCCTGTAATTCCAGCTGGTAGCAGAGATGGCAAAGATATCATTTTACTCAAATTATATTTAGATCACACGGAATTACTTCTCACATCTCACAAAATCAAGCTTGAGCATACACTTCATCTAGAATGTAACTCAAAGAAATTAAAAGTTGTTTCTGGGACATAGAAAAAAAAACAGTTGCCCTGTATGTATATATCTGTATGTATTAACCAGTTTTGTTTATGTGTGTGTGTGTGTGTGTGTGTGTGTGTTGACAGAGGTTACAGGCTAAGGTGCTGAAGTTGGTGGATATCTCCTATGGAGGAGAGAATGGTTTTAACCAGGCTATCGAGCTCTCGGCAGAGGTCCTCTCCAACGTCAAGTTCATCCAGGAGAAGAAGCTCATAGGTGGGTGTTAATGTTTACAGTTTTTTGGAATTTCTCTAACAAGTGTGTGGGCAGATAAAATAATTCTTTGGTTGGGGTTATTTTCCTGATGGTTGTCTTTCAAGTCAAAGTGGACTAGTTGAAGAAGTTTGGTCATTGAGTAAATTACCCCGCAATAACCAATTTTGCTTCGCTCCTGTTTCTTTTTTTTTTTTTCCCCTACCCCCGTCTGGCTCTTGTCCACAGGGCGATACTTTGATGAGATCAGCCAGGACACAGGGAAGTACTGTTTCGGTGTGGAAGACACGCTCAAAGCCCTGGAGATGGGAGCGGTGGAGATCCTCATAGTCTATGAGAACTTAGACACCATGCGTTACATTCTACGCGTGCATGGGGCGGAGAGCAACGGTGCTGAGAACGGTAGAGACACACACACAAACAGAACACACTGCATCTACTGCTGTAGAGAGACATGGAGGTACAAATGCTGTCTTGAAATGCGGTATGAATTTTGGTGTCTTTGTTGTTTTTTCCAGATGAGAAGACCTTGTATTTAACGCCAGAGCAGGAGAAAGACAAGTCCCACTTCACAGACAAGGAGGTGAGCCGTACATAGATCAGGACGGAACCTGACGATATCTATAAATGCATTCAAATCATTGTGTTGGGATTAAGTTTGATCCGCCGTACTACTATGCGTTCCTGACTATTGTTGTTTTTCCAGACGGGGCAGGAACATGAGCTGATCGAGAGCATGCCCCTGTTGGAGTGGTTCGCTAACAACTACAAGAAATTCGGAGCCACGCTGGAGATAGTCACAGACAAGAGCCAGGAGGGGTCCCAGTTCGTCAAGGGCTTTGGAGGCATCGGGGGTGAGCACGCTGTTGATTGAGAGAGAGTTTGCGACGCAGACATAGTGTATTTGTGGTGGTCAGTGAGTTTGATGGTGATCCTATATCACATTGAGAATAATGAAAGGTAAACAAAGACTAGTGGTTACTTTGTTCCACAAATCTGGGCACCAGGATTGGATAGTGAGTAGGTCAGTGTCCCTTCAACTCACAGGCGGCAGGCTTGAGCCCCTGTGTGGGTAAGAAATCCACTGAAAACACTGAAGGGATCTGTTACTGGCCCATCACTCAGATATCCTTATGGAGGGCATGCAGGCACAAAAAATTTCCTTTTTGAGATCAGTAAAGTAAAGTTACTTTTACATTATTATATACATTGTTATATACCTAAATGTGGTTTCAAACACTTTGTATTTCCTGAAGTTTGTTTTACTGAACTTGCCAGTTTGCCTCCCAAAAGTTGGAAGATGAGTTCCAAGAGAAATAATGAAATCTACAGGTCTGTCAAAGTATTGAAAATGTTATTCATGTACTGAAGATGTACTTGTGCACACTTTTTCTTGGCAGTGTAATGCTAATTGTGGTGGTACATTTTGATACTGGCAGTTAATAAAAGGGGGTCTGAAATATAGAGTTTTTGGTTGCTAGTCAAATTTATTTAATGTATTTTAAGAAAAGCCTCCAAGTGAAGTATCTTGTACATTCCCTCCGCAATCCAAAAGTTAGTTTTGTGTAATTATGAGTAATTCACAGACTAACGCTTTGTAACAAGACATTTGAGGATTTCAGGAACTCATGCTTTTTAAACACTAATACTCCCCCCTCTATCTAAAGGGGATTAGCTTATCCTAGTACAAATTCTTCCTTTAATGTTGCCCTGATCTTACAAAACATGACATAAGCTAATAACCAAACACCATGTTCGTCCTGTTAATCTCCCATCTTTGTGTTCCACAGGTATCTTGCGGTACAGGGTGGATTTCCAGGGCATGGAGTACCAAGGAGAGGACGATGAGTTCTTTGATTTGGATGACTACTAGGTAGTCGGGGACTGATACTGGGAGAAAAAAAGTAAAGCAAAGGAATGAATGAAGAAATAAGGAAAGAAAAATGCCACCTCTCTTTTGCAGCAAGTGAGAGGGGCAGCCGCATTGACCATATATATATAAGACAGACACACCTTCCAATTTACCGGTTGCATACACAAACATGCACACACATTTCATATGTACACACAAAAAATAACCTCACACAGGCTGAAGAGGAGTGAGATTTTCTTTCATCCAGAGAGGGAGAAAGCCCTTCCTGAATAAATCCCTGCCTTAGAGTGCTGATTCCTTCCCCTAGTTGGATTGGACTCGACTCATTTTTGTTCTTTTTCTCCCCTCCCCTCCATTTTGAATGAACACAACAGCAAGTTCCCAGGGCCCTCGCTGTCCCCACCCGGTCTGAAGAAGAACTTTGGACTCACTCATCGTATATAGAAAATATATTTTCCTTTGTTCCCTCATCTTGTCCTCCTCACCCTCTCTCCCTCCTCCCTTCTATGCTTTCTCTTACTTTTTTTTTTTTTTTTTTTCATTTTTTTTTTTTC
>OMKZ01006137.1:2261-21052 GCA_900302535.1 Neoniphon sammara | reverse complement strand
TGGAAAACGTCCCAGTGCATTAAATCAAACGCACGGATCCCCATAGCAACCATGTTTCGGAAGTAGACGCGCATGTGCACTCACGTACTGCTGAGTGAAATCTCAGCAGCACATAATGTACATATATATATATATATATATATATATATATATATATATCTATATATAGATATAGATATAGATATAGATAAATAGATAGATAGATAGATAGATAGATAGATAGATAGATACTGTACAGGCTTTATTTCAAATTCACTTTTCTTGCACTCAGAGGCCATATAGCCTAGGTGGTTATCAAACAAAGGGCTTTGAAATTTCAAGATGTTAGCAAGAAAACAGGCTACATACCCCACAGCTGTTCCTGTACTACCATAGAAACCCCATCTACAGCACTGTGCATTGTGTGCATAAGTTGAAACAGATTCAAATTCAAACACTATGTATTGCATACTGCTACGCTCCCATGCTTGTCAGGCACTGTTTATGCTCTGAAAGCATGGAAAACAGTGGGGAACTGTGCTCATTAGTGTCTCCACCTCAGTTTAGCAGTGTGATCGCTGCTTTTCCATAACCTGAACTTGCTTTTTAGTTTTATTTATGACACATTTGAAATAATGGCCATATGACCAGGTAGACCTAGGGAACTTCATATTTGACCGTGGTGAAGGCTACAAGCCTGGCTTAAACATTGGCCTTGATCACACAAGCATGCAATAAACTTGCTTGCTTGCACAACTGAGACCAGTATTCTCCACTGACTAGCAAAGCAAAATAAATGAATAAAAAATAGCTGCTTCACAGACATGTACTGCTCCACTGGCCATGGAAAAAAAATAGAAATGCATCAACAACAGTATACTACCTTTTTACCAGTCAAACAGGGGTCAGATGAAATAGCAAACATGAGTGATTGTTTACTGAGACTATCCATAATCTATACTTTTTTCTTCAGTTATGATGCTTTAAAATTTGCAAGCAATATTTTACATGTGTAAACAAGGTGTTAGTGGAACTGTTTTTATCATCGCTGTGTCCACTATTTTGTAATTTTGCGTAGGGGTCATCATATTCATCATATTCCATCATAAGGACAATTTGTTTCAAAGGAAATAAACAGTAATAACTACAAAGCGTTCCACAAGTGTTTGGAAAGTGACACATTTGTACTCACTTTGGATATGAAATGACTAAGGAGTACAATTGCAGACTGTGAGCTTTACTTTAGGTTACTGTCAGTCATATTGGATGAAAGGTTAGACCTCAGTGCCCAAACAGACTGACAAGCTAATTTCAATATAACTCCTTCTCAACTTTTGCACTTGGGGAAGCTGCTCACCTTTCACCTGGATGAGGCAGGACAGAAACCTTTTCCAGTGCTGATTTTCATCCCAACCACTTCACACTGAGCTACAAATCCAGTCTACATCAGTGATGACAGTCCGATGAAGCCAGAATGATGACCTCATCCACACAAAGCAAAGATCCTGCCCTATTGTCACCTGGCTGTATACTCTCCAGATCTTGGATGCACCTTGAATGCGTTTGACTGGAGTGTGAACAGCATTCACTGCAAGTGTACTGGGACATAATTGTTTACAGCGGTGACCCCACCACGCCATATTCCCACAGCTCCTCCCACAAGATACCTTGGGGAACATGGTCCTAAGCCACAAAACAAATGTAGGTGGGATTAGCAAAGTCCCATGACTCCTCAATTTTCTGCGCGAGGGCAAAAAGCTAATCCACTGCGCTACGACCAGGACGCTTGGCTCTTCTTGAATCTGAACTTGAATGTGAAATTCAACAATTCAGCACCTTGTTATAGGCTTTCCCAGTGCGGCTAAGCAGTGTCATTCCATGATAGTTGGAGCACACCATCCCCTCCTCTTTTCTGAAAAGGTAGACCACCATTGTTCTCTTGCTCTCTGACTGTTTGCCACGCAGCATCACTTAGCTAATAGTTGAGGGGATACACTAATTCTAATGTCTTTTAACAGAACATCAGACAAATGGTTACACCACATTGTGTCAGCTATCTTAAGCAGTTTATCATTGTTTTGTTCCTACAACCTTTTCATATTTTTGGTGAACTATTAATGAAGTAATGCTAACTAAATAGTCTACATGAATAGGAACTGGGTAGCATGGTGGCTCAGTGGTTTCCTCTGGGTGCTCCAGTTTCCACCCACAGTAAAAAATAATGCAGGTCAGGTGAACTGATGACTCTAAACTGCACTTTGGTGTAAATGTATGTGAGTGTGTTTGGTTGTGCATTAGCCCTGAGATGGACTGGCAACCAGTCCAGTGCATTTCCCTGTCTCATGCTAAACTCAATACATTATTTCATGTGATGGCGGAGCTCTCTTATGTGCTCACTGCCTGGCCTACACTTACATTTTGAACTGCCATGCTGCTACTCATTGCTGAGAGCTCAAAAGCTGCAGCTGATCTTTGATGCAAGCAAAGTACTATCAAATGTCCAATAAAAGCATCATGTTAGCTCTGCCTGACCTCAATGGTTTTTGCCATGCAAACTAGACTATTAGTTTGCATGCTTTTGATTTCATGCAAATATGATAACTGCTCTCTCACCTTTGATTGTTGGCTTATAGTTATATTGCAGTTGTGTCAGTCAAAAATTTTATATTTTGTGCATCTCATATAATTGCTCTTATCTGCCTTATACAGAAAATAAACTGAAAATGACATAATTACACATTAGTGTTTTTGAAGTGGTGTAATAAAACACATTTATAAGCAATTATAGCTCAGTCATTCTTTTTACAGGCCTAAACAAAGTCATTCAGTCTGAGCCATATCTATTCAGCAATAATTTTTAGTTTACTAGAACTGATTACATTGTGCTGCAAGCAGTGTATAAACTTGTTTTTTCATCATGCATGAAGAAACCATAAACAGCACTTGAAGATCAAGCACGCTGATAAACCAAGCGATTTCAGCTATTTCAGTTTCACCCATGGATCCCCTCATCAAGAAGTTCCAGGGCACACTGAAAAGGTAATCTCATTTGTAATGTGTGACAGCTTATTTGCAAGTGTGCGTACTGGCAATTTTTTAATGGGCCCGCCAGTGATTCTTCTTCCACTCTTAAAGCTGATTTCAAAAAGGCACCCTGGAACAGTTAAGAAGACATTTGCCATTGCCTGTGAACTCAAGTTATCAATCAAGCACCAATTAACATGCTCAGTGAGTGGAAATCAACGACTCTTTGATGTTCAGGAGCTGGGGAATGGTAATTATGCATGTCATTGACATGACAGTTTTCAATTTATCCTCAATGTACAGCATCATATGAAAAGAAATATACACACAGGGCCCACCATAACCAATAATTCAAAGTGGTGAGTTTGTTTGTAGCTATGTCATGTTGCTTAACTTTACTCATCTGAACTGTGCAAAGAGACAGTCACTATAGCACAGAACAGAGTGTCCAACAAAACAACAAATTTGAGAGAGTTTTTAAATAACACATTTTTCTGTGACAAAAGCTTTTGCTTCAGTTTCTCCAGCATCGGATATCCTGTTTTATTTGCTGGTTGTGACACAGTCGTCTCCCCCACACCACTTCCTCTGAAGTAGGTAAACCTCATACACTATACAAAAGAGAACAGCTGCAAAGTTACTATGTACTCCCTTACAAAAGGAAAGCACATGGTACGTGGACCTACGTGCCAAATACGAAAATGAGAATTCTTTTTTTTTTTTTTCTTCTTCACAAAAACTGTCTTTCTACAAACTGTCAGGGTGCTGGTGCAACTCTCAAGGTATCAAAGAGCAGTTTTCAGGAAATGATGGCTGATGACATTGGTGATATCATGCAGGGTAGCTATGCTGTGATCTCAAAATCAGCAGAATTATGAAATATTAATGATGAGCTGTTGTTAATTGGAAGATAATATTATTTGATATCTCACCATAATCCTTAAGTTGTCAGTAGGCAGGTCCAGGTGCTTTTCACAAAAACAACAACAAGAAGTTATTTGCAGAAAAACAACAACAACAAATGTGTTTGGGAACTATGTATGCTCTGTTAATTAGAGTTGAGATAGCAGAGATTAATCTTCAAGCGCAACCACATTACAGAAAGTCACGCCAAATAAGGAGAAACAAAAGTACGAGACAGGCAGACTCACTACAAAAACAATGTCCCAAAGCTACTAATCAAACAACTCCTGATCTAGATCTAGACCTGAGATTACACTAATGAATTCTAATTCTTATGTTTTAGCATGTAAATATGTATTAAAATGGTAGACAGAGACAATCCCTGCCTACAGCAAAGGTTTATAAATTTCAGCATAAATGATCCGTACTTATGAGCTTGCTGCACCTTTGAAGAGCTGTTAAAGCAGCAGGATTTTGCCGTTGTATCATGAAATCAGTTTTAGGGTTTGTCATTTAACATGGCACTTGTTTTTCAATAAACATTATCAACTTTTTACCCCTGCAGAAAATGGATCCAGCAAGGCGCTTTTCTCTAGCAACAACAAAACAGTTGAGCATTTTGTTTGTATTTTTGACCATAAAACCTGGCTTTGGACATCACAGAACCTAAAGCCACTTGCCATATATATGGTCCTAATTTTTATACAGGATGGTTTCACTAATATAACCATACAATATACAACATAAAATTATAAATGCATGT
The DNA here is from genome assembly GCA_900302535.1 of Neoniphon sammara. Taxonomy (NCBI): domain Eukaryota; kingdom Metazoa; phylum Chordata; class Actinopteri; order Holocentriformes; family Holocentridae; genus Neoniphon; species Neoniphon sammara. Next base: position 16,383 of record OMKZ01006137.1, on the reverse strand, counting down.
GTTTGACCTCCATTATCTTAACCAAAACCTCTAAATGAAACATAACTACCTCCATAAGTTAAAATACAGCCAAGGTTCAGTATCTTCAGTTGAGATACAACACTCAGGCAGTAGAGGACTGGCTTAATAGGCACAATATTTTCAAGTGTTGGATGGAGGGGAGGTCAGTAGTGCTTCATGTGAAAATCAATTACCATATGCAGTGGTGTATAATCTGGTTCAGCTGTGTGGTGTGGGACCATTTGGACTCGGAGTTTTAAGGCTTTCCTTCATATATTTTAGTTCATAACGATTAGGAAAATATTGATCGGCCCGTCCTTGACCAATTTGAAGAAGTTATGAATTGTTGAGTTGAGTGATATTCCTCTTTATGCAACAAAATTATGTTCACCTAAATTACATGTCAGGGTATAATCTGTTGGATTTATATGAACACTACTGTGACTGAAGGTAGGAAAAGAGATCATGAAAATTAAGGTCACAGACATGCACTGTAAAAGTATTGAAACAATCAAAATATCCGTCTGTCTGTGTATGTATCTGTTTGTTTGATGGATGGGTGGATGGTGGATTTATTTATTAATGCCTATTTTTTTTTTAGAAGTTTATTCATTCATTCATTTGTTTGTTTGTTATTTAACTAGGTTAGTGCTTCTGACATTCTTTTGCAAAGGAGACCTGGCCAAGAACTACACAAGTTTTGAACAGACAAACAAATAATATACACCTAAAAACAGACACAGAGAGAGAGAGAGAGAGAGAGAGAGAGAGAGACTGAGTGGAGAGCAGAGCAGTGGCACAGCTTGGAAGAGTGAGACTACGTGTTCAAAGCAACAACTCCCAACAGATTCATCTTGCCTAGCCCAAACTAAAGCTTTGAATTCAGTGAGAAAAATCTGTTCCTGAAGTTTTGTTTTCCTGCCGGCTGCTCTGTACAGAGGATGCAGACACGTTATCTTGTCCATTCCTGTATCAACTTTAAAGACAGTTAGCATGGTTTATGGTCCAGCATCACTGGACCATAAACCATTTTGACTTATTCATTACCAAGTTAACACACACTGTACATAAGAGGAAGCCCTTTCTAAAGTCTGAGGGCATCATATTAAAATCTATTCAGCATATAAATCCTTTGAGCTGATGCATTCTTTCACAACTGGTCCCACAAATAAATTGGAAAAAAATAAAAAATAAAATAAAAACCTAAAGGGAAACTTTGACCTCAAGTTTTGTAAAATATTCCCATCATTTACCTCAAAAGAAAGACAAATTATCCCTAAGCACTGATAACAAGATGCTATCATGTTTTGTTAGAATGCCTGTAAAGTGTAATAGTATTTTTGCAGTGACAAACATGTTCAATTATTCATTATTTATGTCTAAAATAAAAGAATGACAAAGTCAGGGCTACACAAAATGAAGAAATTCTCAAATAATTGATAAGACTGAGACAATACAACATCAAAAGTAAAGTATGTTTTGAAGACTTTTGAGTGTAAGTTAATTATTGTCTCTTCAAAGACAAGCTATAAAGTTGCATACACAACATGTAACATAGTACATATACATGTTTTAAAAACTTAACCATTCATAACATTACTTTTGACGCTCAACATTTTACAGCCATGCCTTTCAGTGTAAAAGGCAACATATGCAAAGATTAAATGTCACCGTAAAAAGAGAAAGATACAGGACCTTGTAGTGCATTCACATTGGTTTAAATCCAGTATTCAATGTTTGATGATCTTATCCTTCAAAAAGCCAAGCACTGATAATAATATCAGTAGCACCCAATCCAATTCACATTTTTTGGGTGAGTGAACAAAATTTGCCATACTGTCTTGTCCCCTCTGATGATATAAAACTGTTTCTCATGAATCACTTGGTAAAAATAGCAATACTTTTTTGAATAAACATACATGCCCTTGGAAACACACTCTCTTTGTCTGATCTCTCTTTAAACATTTGTCCTTGTAAATGTTCTTACATTCTGCATGTCTACTTTCAAAGAATCATCAGTAAACCAAAAAGTGACACATGAAAAATCATCCCTGACCTCCAGTCTGCAGCAGGACAGGAAGATTTTCTACCTGATACTGCAGATCACAGATCCTGTATATTCATATTATCAAGCTTTCTGTGGTTGCATTAAAGAAAGAAAATCCTAGAATGTGCACAGACAGAGCTGTCACTTACAATTATCTGTTACATGTACCCTGTGTCTCACAGAAGTATATTTTCCCTTCACTCTATAAATGCCAGCTAATGCAAAGCATGAGATTAGGCACTTCTGACCTTTATTAGAGCTGATAGCAGCAGCCATGGATAACAGGGAGCTCCAAGCTGGCACAAAACAAGGTTAATAGTGAGCTAGATTACAGATCTCCATGATAGTACGTAAGTAAAAATGACAAAGAAGCATTATCCTTTACTGACGTGATAATTACCTGCAGTGCAGTCTCAAAAAGGTTATCATGTACACAAACAACGTGTTATTGCTCCAGGAAACTGCATCACAGCAAACGGCTATACTTATGAAAGTTCTGAGACTTCAAACCCATAAGTAGGTCAAACAATTCTAATGAATTTGACAGCCCCGTTAGATTAATAAATTAATAATCTATACAGTCAGGTTGCATCACTCACATCAGTTCCCTGAGGGCCAGATTTAAAATGAATGGGTCATGTTTTTCTTGGGAAAGTAAGAAGGTGTTAAATCAGTCTGCAGCAGTGCGTGGTCACCGGTCATAACTTTCTGGAAATATTGTACATCCTATGAATTACTGCGTGGTCAGAGAGGACACTTTGAATTGTTGATGTTATGTTTCCATAGGAAAGGCTAAGCTCGCAATATGATGTCTATTAGGACTTTAAAAGCCAAAATAAACATTTCATTAAATCAAATCAAGCTTGAATCTCGAAGGTTGCAACAAAAATGATCCCTTTTAAAGAATTTACTTGATCCCCCTTTTGTTAATTTGACGCAGGCCGAAATTACATCAGATGACAGCATAATCCAACATCATTATCAACATCAAAATGTGTTTGACGCTGTTTGGCCTGAGGCCGATGGCAGCAGAGCCTCTGTAACGGGATGATATGGATTACACTTTGCAAACCGACCATGCCCCCACTCGTTTTTTTTTTTTTTTTTTTTTTTTTTTTATGCTCGCCAGCAATGAGTTGAACACAGTGATGACCGCATGCACCACATTGCTGCAGAATAAAACCCAAATATCTCTCTGATGATTAAGGTCACTCATACACTGCTCTGCACAAGCCATCCTCTTAAGCAGTACACAGGGGAAGAGGGGGCCGACAACTTGAAATCGAGTCGGTCTTGATTTCTTTATTGTTAGCCCTCATTAGCAATGCCCAGGTCCTTTATGCTTTACTGTGGCTGGCGACAGTGAGCGGACAATGCAGTAATCAAAGTTTTCAACGTAGGGAGTGACCTGTTGTTGGCTTTCATTAGTGTGTCAATTCAGAGGTTTAAGCTGCTTCATGAGAAGTTTATCCCTGGATCATAGGGATCTGAGAGCTCACTGGTCATTTGCCATCAGTGCCCTCAGAGCTCAGATTGTTAGGACTGTTTTATACGAAAAGATGATGGAAATGTGTTGGACTAATTTGGGTTTAGCAGGATTGGCTGAATATTAGTCCACTCATCCAATGGATTAGCCCATGGTTGTGTTGAACATACTGTAGATGGACAATTTTCCGTCATATAGGCAAATCTACCATGTATCTAATTTTCCCTATAATATTAATTTAGTTCATAAAGATTTTTTATTTTTCACACATACATCCAAAACAGACATACTAGTTCTTCTCATTGTCAGGCAGAGTCAAGCAGCGTCAAACACTTTTTAAGAGTGAGAGCTTTGGGAGTTTTGAGCCAGTACGGTGAACTTACATGTACAGACAACATGTGTACTCATTTAATTTGACTTCAACATCAGGCGTCAAGAGAGACTGATGCACAGCATTCAGCAAATTGACTTTGCATTAACGGCATGAAATTATGTACAAGGATTAAAATATTTTGCACAATGTATCTCTGAAGTGCTTCATAGTAAGTGTTTTGCATTGCATTAAAAAAAGAAACAACACAAGTTGATTACATGAGATTACACAGAAAATATGTGATAATACTAAAGGTTAGTGGCGACAGAACTAATGTAAGATAGGGCAGAAAACCTAGATTAACAGCTTTTCTTTCTTTTTTTTTTAATTGCTTTACTTTTTTTAGGATTTTACTCCTAATTTCCTCTCAAACGGGCACATTACTGGCCTTCCTATTGGCTGTGCCAGGTTGAAGTGACAGCTGGTGTGATGTAACAACACCCCCTCTACAAGACAAGTTATAAAGAGCAATATCTAGTTCCATGGATTGAGATCAGCTTAGGTAGATTAATGCTCTAGGACACTGAAATGTTTGTTGTATAAAAGCTCTGTTTATAAAACAATGTGTCATTGCTGTATGTGAAAAACTCTGATCTGGCAGATGGCCTGAGGTCCAAGAGGTTCTCCACATTAAAGGCTGGGGTAGTCTATGGTATGTGTTCCGGTGGCTCAATGGGATTTTAGATTCTTCTTCATTCAAATGTATTATATATATAAAAACTGGGATTATTTTACAGGCTGTTTAATCTCTTTTTTCCAAAACTGAGCCTGCCCGATGGTTTTAGCATTCGTGGAAAGTGGAACGACTGAGTGCTACAATCAATGAACGCTAGAGTGCAGACGGCCTATCAGCTTAGAGAGCTAGTGATGCCCTGTGGACCGTTTCACTAACATGAAGCGTGCTCAGTTGACTTGACTCACTTCAGCCTGCTGCCGTGCTGCTTTTCTAGAAGCATTCCCATCCTGCCGAAAGAAAGAACGACACCAGAGATTTCTCCAGAGCTGCTCTGTCACTGCGAGGCAGAAATTGGGTGCCCTTCTGCACTGAAGACAGCTTCATCTCTCCAGCTTCAGCTGTCACTCAGGAGGGTTTGAGCACCAGTCAGACTCCGCATTCTGGATCATCTCACTACTTGCCAGAAAAACACCTGCTTTAAAAAAGAAAAAAAAAACTGGTTGTTTTTTGCTGTGCTCCGGATCTTTCTACTGTCAGGCAGAAAAGCTAATTGAACTAGATTGCTGGCACATCTGAAAAGACATTTGGACACACACCAGAGGCCTCCTTGCTTACTGAGCTTGGCTGAGAGCTCTGAATCCAAGGATCTGCACTGCTTCCTGATTCCCACTACAGATCCCATCATGCCCCACTCCTTCCAGCAGAAAAAAGGTGAGACTTGATTTTTTTTTTTTCTTTTGATTATTGCTTGCTTTGTTTTCTGTCTTTCAACAACTTATTTCAGTTAAAATGACTAAATCTGTCAGGAAGATAAATGACTATGGAGCATGGTTTTTATGCAAAAGAGAATGCATTCTCAGCAAACCTTTCCTGAATAAATAAAGTTTAAAAAGCAGGAATTCCTGAAACTTTTCAGATTAATTATTTTTGAATGTCATCAGACCAATGCTGGTAATAAGATACTTTCATACATACGGATACAAAGTTGCATCAAAGATATGAAGTGCATAAATTATAATATGAATTATCCACAAATAACACATTTGATTGGTTGCTAGAAAACATGATGTAAGTAAAAATAACCACATGTAACAGTCTGCTAATATCTGTAAACTAAATGGTCATGGTCATAAAATTATTTACATTCTGTTGTCATATCTGCCTGGGAGTAGCAGTCTGTATTGCAATGCAAACTGTATGGAGACAGACCTGACATGTAAATTACTTGCCGGGTAAGTATAATACAGTTTTGAAATAACACCAGTAAAACTCATGAACTCAACTGCATTCTTCTTTCAGTCATGCTAAAGTTAGACTGAAGACCTTGGAATCACCAGTGTGAAGCGTGAACCACAGGCATGTGTGACACAGAGCTGCACACAAGTGGCACTAACAGGCATTGTTATACATAATGATATAAGCGCGGCCAGCAACGTTGGCTCGCTAACTCCTGGATTTAAATCAAGTGATAAGCAGTATATTTTCTTTCTTTTTTTTGTCATGAATAGTTAATCTCTGAGATTAAATCAATACACTTTGAATCCCATGAAGTCCCAAATCTTAATCTCATAAATATTAACAATAGTAAGCCTACAAAAAAACATCAAATTGTGCGCATTGGTTGAAAGAGATCTTGATAAAACAACTGACATCTGACAAGCAAATGCAAGAACTGAACGTATTTTGATGTCATCAGAAGTTTATCTATGTAAAAACGGGAGTAATAGACTTCTGTTCTGAGCTAAGATAGGATCTGAGAGATTTTTTTTATTTTGATTCATGTATTACTTTTATTTGTCCTACCTTTCAAGAATCTTCCCATATCTGCACAAAAAATACTGAAAACAAACCTTTAACCAGTAAAAGTCTTCATAGAGCTTTATTTTTCTAAAATGTTTTCAGCAGCAACATGCCACCTCGCAAAAACCTTTTTGACCCTTTGTATTTAGAGTCCGCAGTGCACTAATACACACATAATACAGACTCATTAATTTTCCTTTAAATTCACAAGTGTCACAAAACGTCTCCTGCAAGCAAAGCACAAGGTTTGGACAGACAAATTCAGAGGTGTCTTCATGATGTGCGACAGTTTCTGGTTATGCCACTATAAGACCTGTTGTGTATACAAGAGCTGTCATCCTGCTACTATATGGAGCATATGCTTCGTTTATGCAATCACCACTTCAACCTGCCATTTCTTGGGTGGTGCAGCTGGTTTTCATGGAAGCTCTGGAGATACAATAGCTGCTGTTGACTATGCTGAGGTGCCTGATATATTTATAAGGAACACTTTGTGAATAATGTGTAATCAATACATGTTCACTGCAAGAGACTGCAACATTTCAAACATGCATAAATGTAGATAAATGAGGCTTGATGGTTATATGAGTTGATTTGTTTCAAGCAAACATGAACAGTGGGAGGTTTTCAGGACTTGAGAATAAAGCGAGCGCTGTGAGGGACGACTGGTTTCATGTATAAACTTCTGACAGGACAGAGTGCCATGTGTGCCACAAAAGACCCAGTTGCGTAAAAAAAAAAATATATCAGATGAATGCTATTATGTTTTAGACAATAGTAATACAGTTTGCTCAACAATTGAATAAAAGGATTAAAAAATATCAAAAACCAGCTACCAAGACTTCATGTCCAACCTGGTTATATGTCTTTGTTTGCAAATTAACAAATTTAATACAGTATTTAATCCAATAAAATGTTTAAATTTTCCCTGATGTATATAATTAGGTTGTGTAAATGAGACCTACATTTTGTGAAAATTCATAAAAACCCAGAAAAATATTTGTTTATCTGATCCTTGAATCCCTGACACTGCCCAGAAACTCAGTGCTCCCATTTTTTTTTTTTTTTTTTTTTTAAAGGTAGAGCAGTTGATTTCAGGGGCTTGGTGGGATTGCTTTCATCCTTGCCAAATCCCATGTTTCCATGTTGGATTTAAATCCATTTACTGCCTTGGCTGGAGGAAACCAAAAGAGCTGACATGAAATTGCACCTATATACTAATGGATGCTGCCTGCAAATGGTTGATGCAGATACAGTTTCCTCTGTCCAGATACCAAAATATGTCGAGGGCAAATGCCAGATTTTTTCATGAAAAAAGTGTATGAAACAGCTCATCCGGATTATACACTGAGGCTACACAACCATACAAACTGAATTCGCAGATCTCCTGACTGAACATTTGTATATACAAAAAGCTTTTTAACTGCAGTAGACAATCCATCTTTGGGCGCAAATTAATTAGATCACAGTTTATCTTGTCACGCAATATTATATACAATTCTTTAAGCATTGCTCAACTACGTATATGGACTTTTTTAGCTTGGTAGAACAAATTGACCAATGATCTATGTGTGGTTATATTTTAGGAATTTAGCTCTTGATCTTTTCCAGTGCAGTGTATAAAATCTGTCCATCACTATCAAGTTGCCTATAACACATACCCTGATATTAAAGAGATGGAGGGGGTGATGGAAGTGTTAATACACTGTTGCTGCTTTGCACATGGTTCTCATTGAACCATGGCCTGGAGGTAGGTGTGTGCAGTTCCTGTTTAGCCAGCCCTGTACACCAGCACCAGCATTTTGCACTGGATGCAGGCAGCTGCTTTGACCCGACAGAGGGAGCAATGTAACATGGCAGAATTTGATATAGTTGAAAGAGAAACTGGGCCACAGCAAGTTAGACGAGGTGCAGGGGCAAGAGAGAGCCTACAGTCACTGCAGCCAGGAGAGAGCTGCAATAGTTAATTCAGGGAAAGACATCGGCGTGGACAAGGAGCTGAGCTGAGTCCCTATAATAAAAAAAAAAAGGATTTGACAGCTGTTGTGTGGAGTGCAATTCTACAGGAGGATGTGGCAGCGATGTGGGTCTTTAATGATAGACACACCAAGATTCTGATCATCCAAAAAATGATCTTATTGCTATATTTCTCCTCTCTTTTTAATTTCAATTTCAAACCCAGAGGCACTTCACACTGGTTGAATACTGTGTGTTTGAAATCACTACAATGCTCAATCAAAAGAATTCGAACTGGTTTGGCAACTTCAGACCTTGGTCAGTTAGATTTCCAAAACCTAAATAGCTGTTGACAATGGAAGATTCCACCAGGGCAGTGAAAATGTAAAGGTTACCTCTATTGCCAAAACAATGCAAATGACCCAAACTTCAAATTAAATCCTAATGGTTTGTGCATCTGTCCTTTTTCAAATGACATGCTGTGTGCCTTTGTTACTCACACAGCACATCACTGCTATCTGTCCATTTAACTGGTCTCACTTTCAGATTAGGCTAAAAGTCTCTATCCTTAATAATTCAGTCAATATCTGTCAAATGGCATTAAAATCTTGATTCTCCTCAGAATCTTCTTTCAATCTTCTCAAACACAGTCTTCCAATGAACTCAGTGGTTTGGTGATGCAATGAATGAGAGATTTTTCTAATATCAATTCATAGTCATGAAAGCAATCTTATTATAAATCTAGGCTTACAAAGAGTGTTATGTAATAACATATACAAAGCCTCAAGAAATCACTGCCATCATAGGTGACCATTATGTGTGCTTTGTTACAACCACACGTTCTATACTGGCTGACAGTATTTCCAGTATTTCATATGATTCATTTTAAAATGAAAAACTTGAAGATATTTTGCCTTTTAAGATCAGACCTCGTGGTCTTTGTATATGAATTACTGGATGACTTTTCATAGGAGAGTGTGCAGGTGTTGAACACTCTTGGATTTTCTTAATTTTTGGCTCTTTCATTACTTTAACACTGACCTGAGAGCATAACCAGGCATAATAATACATAATGCAACTATGATATAGTTTCAAGTACAAGTTTGAATTAAGCAGTGATGATAATATGAACAGGTATGGTATGAGACAGGAGCCTAAAGTCGACATACCCACAACTCCAACATTTATAAAGCTTGATACAAACTAGTTGGTATTGTGATAGCGGTGCAGGAATGGGGTTGACCCAGACAGATGACTCCTATTGGATATCATTATTGAGGGGAGGTTCAAAGAAATAAGATCCACTTGTTTATCATTTGAATCTCTACTCATGTCTTCTCTCCTCCCACTGAAAACACATACTTCGGTTAAAAGACCTAGTTGAATTCATTCTGAGACGTATAACAAGGATTTCCTGCTTTGAAACTACAGCGTGCTGATGTTGTCCCAAATCTAACAACTCCTCCTCACGTGCTCGTCGAGCTCTTGCCTCTGCAGCCTTGAGCATGTGAAAGCAGGAAGACAGAACAAACACTCATATTGTGGTGATTTGCTGTAAGGATGGTAGCCATTACCGCATGCTGGTAGCGTAGAAGTGCATGTTCTCATGTTTTGTAAAAGCAACTGACCCATCATCCACCAGATGGCATACTGACAAGGGAATGTTGCTGGTATGCATGGAAAATTCCATCAAGTTTAGGCTGCATTCCTGGCTCCTCTCAGCTGGCCTTGAGAAAGCCCTGAATCTACATGCTTTGATTTGACTAAATTGGAATTCTAGCCCACTAACACGCCTCTGCTCTGGCTCTAACCTTAGCATGTAGCTAGCACGGGCATGCTGGTGAACTCAAGGTTATTCACATAGGCACACTGGGGAAACTTACTCAAATGTTTTTCTTTTTGAGATAACTGATAAAGCAGAGTGCAAAAAAAAGAGAGTCTTTTGTAGAGCTTTTTCCTGGGCGTCAGGCCTGATAATTGACCACCATGGATGAATTTGGTAAACTTTGAACTCTCGAGCTGAAACACTTCAGTGACCTACAAGCTGACCTACAATAAATGCCCAACTATTGAGTGCGCCGTATCAAATTATTAAGGAAGAGGAACACAATATAATGGAATATTCTAAAAACAGCTGAGTGGAGTTCAGTGCTAATATGATCACATTCACAGTAATATTAACAGCCTTACATATCCACTCTAATTAAGGGGTTCCCTTTAGATTAGAGCGAACCTTAGCAAGCTTTTTATCTCTTTTAGTCTTTACTGTTGATCATCTCTCTGTGTGCCTAACACTGTCAAGGGGGACGAAACCAAACTTCTCACCCCACTGACTGTGTAAGTAAAGAGACATGCATGGCAGCATTGTTGCAAACAGACACTAATGCATGTCAGAGTGGAACGCGCCTGTTTACCAATTAATTAGGAGCACAGAGGAGTCGAGGTTCCAAATAAAGTGCCCTTATCATGACCTTGCAGACAAACTTTTGAAGGGGCATCAGGGATTTAATTTTGTATTTAATTGACATTATAATCCATGCAAAACATATACATTTTAATGATCTCTGCAAATCAACAATCAAGGAAAAATGTATAAATAATACATACAGCATCAGCATTGAAATGAAAATCTTTCTATTCACCCGTTTCATAGCCACAGCACAATTTAGGCTTGGAGTTGTGATACTGTTTCACATAAAACAACTTTATTGTAGACAAAAGAATAAAAATGCTTCTGGTATTCAAGGAGTTAAAAAAGTGAAACTTAACAATATAAAAAGAATTTCTTTTAAAGAAAGGAACTAAAAAGACCTCTGTAGCTAACAGCATTATCTGTTTGGTGTTACAGCTTGGTTGCATCATGCCTCTCAGAACAAAACTCCACACTCACATCTTTGCTGACAATGAACACTGAAGTTGGCAGAAATTTGCTGTGAAACGAGACAAAAATGTGCAGTTTATGAAAAAAAAAGTGAGGCAACCTCCGGGCCTCAGGCTTTTGTCAGTGGGCATTTCTATTCAGTGACCTATCATGCACCAAGTGTAGGCAGTGATACGGCTTAGAGATGTTTCACACTGTGTCAGAGGTGTACAAGATTTTTTTAATGTGCAACTGTTACTGTGCTGTGCAAACTTGAATCAGTGTCACAACCTCTGTTTGCCAAGATTGTTTTTGAATAGTCTACCATTCAAAGAAAGAAACCAAGACTTGAAAGTCACGACCAGTTTAATTACAAGGCCTGGACAGAGATCAAGGATTAACCCACTGACTATTCATAACGTGACAATAAGCTGTAAACGACACCTCTAAGTTCAAAATGTGGGGTATTGATCAGCTACCCTGCCCTCTTTCTCCGTCCTTTGTAAGTGGGTCATTTATTTTTTGCTAAGAATTGGTTGAGTAAAAGTTTGCCAAGGATTTGCAGTAATTATCTCATCCTTCTATAGCTGGGCACAGCATGGGGCCGTGGTAAATTACATATCTCTCTCCTAACTCCTGGATGGTTTATGGCCGTGCATTATGCATAACTGTGCTGGAGCGCCTTAAACATCCCCCAAGTGGATTGAAATAGAGTTGACGCTGCTCTTTGTTTGGAGCTCAAGATAGTCTTTATTTGGCAGTGCTGAATCGGAGATTGCTGTAAAAGCGTGTGTCTTAATTATTTTGGAGACTTTTTTTCCCTATTGGTTTCTGAACACCTGGAGTGTTTTTAGTGGGATGCCGGATCCAGATGGGCGGATGCCTGGGCAATCCAGAGGGAAATGTCTGTTACATTAGAGCAGAGCATGTCGTCACACAAAGGGTAAAGAAGAAAAAAGAAAAAAGAAATAAAAGAAAAAAATAAAAAGGGCTCAGCATCTTATTAATTCGGATGACTATTACACATGGTTGTACACGTATGACAAAGATAATGATTCTTCTACCAGTGGCCTTTCTGATATCTGTAATGACAAGAACAACTAGTGTTAATGTCAATTATCAAGTAGTCACTTTGTAAAATATTGCTGTTTACACTTGCCTGTGCAATAATGACAAAACCTTCCATATTTTTTAAATATGAATATGAAAAAATGTAAATACAATTAAAAAAATGTGGCGTATCTCCTTCTCAAAAATGTAACTTGGGGAAAGTTCCATAAATATCTTGACGTTCTTAAAAGGAGAAAAAAAATATTTTTCACGAGGATCAAGAATGATCAGTCCTCAAAAGCTCAAAATGTTTTAATGCTTTCACCGTCACCAAAGCAAAAACAATTTGATTAAATACTCATGAGAAGTTTTCAAGCTATACTTCAAAGGCTATATCATAATATATTATACAAAAAAGTCAATAGGTTAGGAGCAACATCTTTACGGTATCAACCCCTCGTTGGTTGTTTTTACAGGCGCACGCAAGCACTCACACTCACACTCACACACACACACACACACACACACACACACACACACACACACACACACTGCACACGTGAGAGCAGACCAAATACTTCTATTGGATTCCCCTGCTTTAGAGGTAAATCCTGCACTTAAACCATGAAAGAAGCTGAGGAAGTGCAATCAGCCTCTGTTCTTGGCCTGCATTGAGACTGAGCATCACAAAAGACAATTATCTTTAGAGCAGCTTTCTGTCTTCTCTTCTCACTCAGGGTTTTTCTGGTGGAAAGGCAGTCTGGGGTCTTAGCATTTTTTACACCATTTATTAATTAAAGAGTAATATATGTGCAGTATCATATTGCAGTTTGAAACAAATCAAAACTTGAAACTGCAAAATCTCTTATTGTATCATGCAATATGAGTTTCACAGGATCATATGTAAATCCATCTGACAAATGGTGTATTTGTGAAAAGGAGATATGAGCCGAGCACTCAAGATAAAATTTTATTTGAATATTTAAAACAAAACCACTGTTGGTAACTGTTCACAACTTTTAGTGATAGGATCTAAATTACAAAATCATGACAGAAAAGCATGTAGCTTTAGTCGCTGTCTGCCCACAGGTCTTTACACAGTTACGCATATCAACTCTATCATTAAAATATTTAATTCATACTTCATTCTTTGAGCCATCGCACCAGTCAGGCCGAACTAATCCACTAAAAACAAATCTTATAGTATTGCCTAATTGCCTTTTGTTGGAATCAAAAATGACCCTGTGCTGTTCTATGATATTAAAAACACAGGATAAATTCTATATTTTGAAGAAGTGACTGTTTTACTTGATAACACAGTTCTACAAGATCTCACACTTTCACTGTTCAGCATCATTTGTTTTCTGATTTTTTTTTTTTTTAAACCTGTATTTACCATATATTTTCAGCCCAACAAATGCTGCTCCTGTGCCAAGGAGTCAACGGAATAAGAGAAGAGGGGGAATCAATGATTTGGAGTCACCACAAACAAAGTTTCCAAGGTGAGTCAGTGAGAGTTAACTGCTTACTCACTACTCATGAAATTAACAAAACTTTCTCAGACACACTCATTCGGTTAGTTGGTAAAAGGCAGCTCTGCAATATGCCCATTTACACCAGTCCTTCATTCTATCTTAGCCAGTGGTGAGACAAAATACACAACATTAAACTTCTCTTTAGTGCCACTGTTTTACACTGAGGCCTAGTTTGCCATAAGTTCAGAACTAGGAGACCGCAAAGTAAAACAGAATACTGGTAGGCTAGGAAATAAAAAAAATAAAAAAACTCAGTTTATTCTTGCCCAACTCTGAAAGATGATGCAACACAGAGTACACATGCTTTAAACACAGGGAAAAAAAGAGGAAAAAAGGGGG
>OMKZ01006129.1:2651-13005 GCA_900302535.1 Neoniphon sammara | reverse complement strand
CAGTGCCACTTTGGAACCGGCGGTTGGTGCTGTGTGTGCAGAGGAGGCAGTGGTGGTGGCACCGTTGGCCATTTTGGTGGGAGTCAGGTTGTTGTTGGTGGCAGAGGAAGATGTGGAAAAGGAGGATGAAGGTGCAGGAGGCACTTGTGGTGGTGGCACTGACGGTCTACCCGTCGCTGCTCCTCCCAATGTTCGTGCTGACCTGTGACCTTTCAATGTGTCTCCGTTGACTTCCACAGGCATTCCTCCTACCTGCTCCTCTCCATCACCACTGTAGGAGTGTTGGAGGCTGCGCAAGGTGGGAGGGGGTGGAGGGGCACATTTGGGTTTGACCAGTCGTGGCCGGTCTCGGTCTGCTTGGTGCTCAGACAACAGTTTGAAGCGGTTCCCCTGAGAGTCCACACCAACCAGGTGCACATCAGCTGGGCTGTGCTTCAGCGTGGGGGAGATGAGGACCGGGACCTTGTGGTTGTGCGTCGATGCACCTGTCGCAGTAGATGATATGCCCGAACCAGAAGTTTTAGAAGGAGATGACCATCCCTGCTGCCTGTCCTGCCCTCCCCCACTTTCCTCTCGACCCTCCCTAACCCGGGAGAGACTGTCTGATTCCCCGGCCTCCCCTCCTACTCCTGGCGCCCTCACCCCTGCAGCTGTGCCCCGGGGTAGCAGCTTGGCTTTGGGCCTCTCCCTGATCTGTGCTGTCCCCTCATCCATCCTCCTCAGCAGGGTTTCTGAGGGTCGTGCTGCTCCATTCTCTGGTTGGGACGTGGTGGAGGCAGTCCTCTCTAGAGGGGGTTTAGCACTGCGGTTTCTGGGTAAAGTCAGCGCCATGCGCTCCAAGTCTGGCAGCCCAGCTGACATGGAGGAGGTAGAATTGGACCTGGGGAAAGGTTTGGGCCCTCCAACCATACTTCCACCCTCCTCCGAGCAGGTTGACTTTCCTGTCCGTAGCCCCAGGGTCTTTTTGATGAGTCTAGGGGTGAAAAACCCGGCCAAACCCCCCCAACTGCTGCTGCTCCCCACTTGGGAACCAGGGCCTCCACTGGAAGGCTTCTGGCCAAATGTGGCTCCACAGCAGCGCGACTGGGCCTGGGTGGGTTCTCCATGGGAGTGGGAGGGAGAGGCAGAGAAGCCCCCTAGACTGTCTGACTGGGGCAGGGGAGGAGGAGCGCTAAAGGCAGCCGTGGGCTCGTATTTCTTATGAGGCTGCGTCTCCATCTCCCGGAAGGAACTGCTCCTCTTGGGGGGTGTCGGGAGGTTCTGTTGGAGCTGGGAGGATGGTGAAGAAGAAGAAGAGGACGAAGAGGAAGACTTCTTCTTCATGAAGGAGCTAAAGAAGCCAGTCTTACGGTCTCGTGTGAATGTGCCTGTGTCCTGTACATCCTCCAAGAGGCTGCTGGGAGATTTATCACGTGGCTGCTGTTTTCGGGGCAGAGCTGGGGAGCTGCCTGATCGACTGTCCCCCCCAAGCAAAGTAGAAACCAGACCTAGAAAGACATAAAAATAGATTAAAATTACAGTGCTATGCTGTATTCAACAGGAACATGTGCATCTTCACTCAGAGTGCTTAACATCCAGCTAGACTTATGCCACAAAGGATACTTGACTAAATTCTTTAAATCTATTGTTTTGTTTTCTCTATACATTAAAGCTAGTCATTCTATCAGGCAACTGCTGTTGTTGTAAGATGGATTTCTATTTTCTGTGTCTTACTAAAAGCTGTTCTGGCCTCCATGGGGACTCATGAGGAACGAAGAAAAAGCACTTCAGGAAGGGGAAGGAAAGTTTTGAGGCTACGCCAGTTGCACACACACACGCACACTGACGCCAATCTAATGATTTACTACTTAAGCTTGTAAAAGATGGGATGATGAATATCCTTCACTGGTAGGATGAGAAAGCATGCCAAACAGAAACTGCCCATCCCCACTGTTATTACAAATGATGTTGCGTAACTTTGCTCAAAGAGGAAACAACATTTTACAAGCCTGCTAGCATTTAAATCAATTCCAGGATTGTGCGTAATTTTCACTGGCCAGAATTTTAATTTGTATAATCATGGAATAAAAGTACAACAGTGACAGGCAACTGGACCTGCTGTACTAGTGCAGAGAATCTTTAAATTCCACCCCCCACTTGTTGTTGGGGTCCTACCCCTACTCTGACTTATATCCATAAAATAGTTCTGGGAAATCAACAAGGACTCATATCAGGGAAAATAGTTAACAGTACACTCCCAGTCACTTTGAAAAGGAACAACTCTCTCTTCATCTAATGTATATAAATGTAATAATGAATCTAATGTATATAAATATAATGCATATAGACAAGATATACTTATCAATACATGTATTAGATGTATCCATGTACAATAAGTTTTTGAGCAGGGTCTTTGTCCTGAACTTTATTAATGTGTTTATGACTTTGGAAAATTTACTGTATGCTCACAGCAGTGGTGAACGTTATTTTATGTGAACCAAAACATAAAAGCTTAATGAAATGGTAGACTTGATTGGCCTTCTCTTTTCACATATCCAGAGAACATGCAGATGAAAAACATTTTTATTTTCAAAATAACCACAAATAAATAAAACAAACCACAGACAACGTGATGTAAATTTAATATTAGGATCAGCCAGTCTTAATCCACGACCTGTCATCAAGCATTAACTGTTAATGATAATATTGTAACACGTGGGACAAGACAGAAAGTGAGACATATCTTCATGTTAATTCAAATCACAGATAACAGACACAAAGTAATACAAACAGGCTGCATGTAGGGCTGGGCAATATATTGATGTTATATCAATATCGCGATACTAGACTAGATAGAGACTAGATATCATCTGGGATTTTGGATACCATAATAATGTGATATGGCATAAGTGTTGTGTTTTCCTGGTTAAGGCTGCATTACAGTAAAGGGATGCAATTTGCTGAACTTATTAGACTATTGTAGCTGTTCTGTTATTTACTTCTACCTGCTTGGTCATCACATCCACATTATTAATGATTGTTCTTCAAAAATCTCATTATGTAAATATTTTCTGAAACATCAGAATATCGATATCGAGCTGTTCTGTCAAAGATATCGCAATATTTGATTTCATCTATATCGCCCAGCCCTAGCTGCATGCAGAAATACGCTGGAGCATGTGACAAGGCAATCAAATGCTGTATTGCTGCTTTCACAAAGGGAAATGAGTGTTGGGGTGTGTTGTAATTTGAGGCCAATGTGGAGACTTTTTCAGGTTGTGCTTGGAGTGCCACTGTTGTGAGACTGGACTGGCTGATCACTGGATGCCAGGCAGTTGTTGAGACTGGTAATCAGTTGCCCAGGAAGATGATCGCCCTTCTCCTCAGTCGACGGGCTTGGCGACGCTGCAGCCGGCTGCTCTCTGAAAGGGCGTGGTCTGGCATACCTGCACGACTGTTTGCACCTGAAGCACGACTGTTTGCACCTGATTGGTTGGTACTGTTGTAGGTGTGGCTGGCTGTACCTGAGTGACCGTGCGTCCCGTGGTCGGTTCGCCCGTCAAGCCCGCCCTCGATATTCTCCTTGTTTTCTGTGTGCTTCCGAAGTGTGCGGGATTTGGAGGGCAGCAGCGGCATGTCGTGGCCAAAGGAGTGCAGTGGCCCACCATGACCAGAGGAGGCAGTCTTGCACAGCTCTTCTGCTACCTCTGCAATGGATAAGGAAGAGAGGAATCAATGCAGGCCAGCCCAGAATCGTCACTGGCTGACAAAAACGACAAAAATTCATAAGATGTTGTTTCAGTAATCCCTAAAGAGTTTTTTTTGTATAATTTTTAATAATTTTAATATTTTTTAATAATTGTCAGCTGTTCCCTGTCCATGGGCAGAGGCTGTATCCTGATTCATTTATTAGTTGCTGTTGTTAATTCATTTTGACCTCAATATTTTCTCATCCTGAAAATATTTTATAACTGAAATTGTATGCTGCACTACCTTCAGCACTCTCTATTTGTTCTATTCTTACTTATACTGTCTTCTTTGTGGCTACAATGACCTAGTTTCCCCACAGACATCATTAAAGTTTCATCTAGGACCTTTCAGCTTCCACAGGCAAAGGTGAATAGACCACTCAATCTTATTATCAGTAAATAAGTAAAAAGTGAAATAGGCTTATCTGAGATCCATTTACCCTCTTTAGCTTAATCGGTGCTCTTTATTTTTAGAAGACGTTTTATAAAAGCAGGTCTTGAGCAACAGAAAAAAATGACAGTTGAACTCATTGCCAACTAAGAATGAGCTACCTTCAGATATACTGGAGTCATGGAACATCGTCTCAAAGGCTTGGTGGATCTCAGCAAATGAAGGCCGGTCCAATGGGCTCCACTGCCAGCCTGGCACAGAGACATACAGAAAATTGAAGTCACTCAACACATTACATAATCACGTATTATGTGACAAATGATCAACAAACGTGATAATTCCTGTAACTACTTCATTTGATGATTAAAAGATGACCGAAAAGGGGCAGTGTTAGGGCTGGGCAATATATTGATTTTATATTGTCATATTGTGATGTGGCCTAAATGTTGTCTTTTCCTGGTTTTAAAAGCTTCATTACAGTAAAGGGATGCAATTTTCTGAACTTATTATACTGTATTAGCCATATAAGGGCAGCTTACTTCCAGTATATTGTTTGCCCTGACAGGACTGATTCATACCGAAGCACTCAAGGTCAATCAATGTCTCCCCAGCAACAAAGTGCAATCACTTGGTGGATTTGGTTTTGGTAGATTAGTTAGCTACTACTCACATGCCCTCATGAGTTCGTAGACCTTGGGTGGGCATCCTTCAGGCTGTTCCATGCGGTAACCTTTCTCCAGTAGGTCGTAAACCTGAGACAGGTCGATGCCTGGGTATGGAGACATGCCATAGGTAGCAATCTCCCACAGCAGCACCCCGAATGCTACAGGGAATGAAGAAGATAACACAGAATCAAACATGACTGTAAAAAAAAGACTAAGATGTAAGAGAACAAATGAATGCATGTGCGTATTTGCTCACCCCAGACATCAGACTTGATGGAGAAAGTGTTGTACGCGAGGCTCTCTGGTGCCGTCCATTTGATGGGGAACTTGGCCCCTGCGTGGGCGGTGTAGGTATCACCGGTCATCAACCTGCTCAGGCCAAAGTCCGCGACCTTCACCACATGGTTCTCCCCAACCAGGCAGTTCCTCGCTGCAAGGTCCCTGCGAGGAGGAGGGGTAGAGGGGCAAACAAAAGAAGAATGATTAGAGAGGAAAAAGGGGGATTAAACTATGATAAAACACATGTAGGGAGAGACAAACACACACAAGAACATACAAAGCTCCTTACCTGTGGATGAAGTTCTTCTTCTCCAGGTATTCCATGGCGGAGGAGATCTGCGTGGCCATGTAGAGCAGCACCACGGCATTCACCTCCTCCCTGTCACACTCTCTCAGGTAGTCCAGCAGGTTGCCATGGGGCATGTACTCTGTTACGATGTAGAAGGGAGGCTCCAATGTGCACACACCTAGTGGAGAGGCAGAAAGGTCAAAACAACCAATCAGGGCGAATGCGTCAGCCGAAACTATTTCTAGTACAAGATAGGGAAGCCAGAATATCATGGAATAAATACTAAAAGAACAGGACCATGGTGGAATTAAGTTTTGAATTTGCATTATAATTTGTACATAATGTCTAAAACCAAACAAAGGTTCAACACTGAAATTCTCAAGTTGAGATACAGTCAGTGTACCCACCTAGTAGCTGAACGAGGTTTGGGTGTTTAACCTCCTTCATAACTGCTGCCTCTTTCAGAAATTCTTCAACTTCCATGGTGTCTTCCTGTCATTGGAAAATTGAAAAGAAAAAGAAAAGAAAAAAAGGAAATATTAATGTTTGGACATATTTAGCAGATGTAACACTAAAAACGTATCTGCCAAGGTATCACATGCAGTACCAAAATCCACCTGCAGGTGGTGATCTATAACCATTGTTTTGTTCACATCAGTCACAGCTGAAAAGCAGCAAGGAAAATGACCATCACTCACAATTATTAACAGGATAGTTCCATAATTTTGGTTTCTAAAACAAAGTTCAGTTCAAATAGCATCATGATCACAAGCAGCCTGCTGACCTTGAGTGTTTTGACAGCCACAGTGAGGTTGTACTTCTTCCACACTCCCACGTACACCTCGCCGTACTGGCCTCCTCCTAGCTTGTGCTTCATGGTGATGTCGGTGCGCTCCATCTCCCACTTGTCATGGATGGGTGACACACCGTACACGGTGGGCTTGTTGCATTTGGGTGCCGGGTAGTGCAGTGTGGTGACCAGGCCATCGGCTACAGTGGAGTGGTGGTGGACCAGCTCGGCCAAGGTGGCAAAACGGCTCTCGGCCGTCACATACACCTGGGAGGGCGGGGCGAATATTGGAATATCAGCAACAGTCAAGTATTTTATTTCATCTGCTGCAGATAACAATAGTTAAGATGTTAAGGGCAGCAAGGTCAGTTTGTTTCCCAAATCATCAAGACTAACCATGATTAATCATTTTTACCACAATATCTAGCAAAATAATGGGAATATCATTTTAGTGATAATCAAACAGGTTTTCAGGACAAGCTTTACTCGGCCAACCCCACAACCCAGACACCACCAATTTCCCAAACACCCTAAACCTTTCCTGCTTCTACCTTTCCATCAGAGGCTGTGTTGATCCGGTAGTGGTAGACTCTCCCCTCGTAGCGGAGAGAGATGGACAGCTGCCCAGGGCTGCTCTCGCTCTCCCGGACCAGGAAGCTGCCGTTGATGAGAGACGAGAGCAGGTACTCGGCGGCGCTGCGGGATACGGGCCCGTGGTACCAGCTGTGCTTCTCCAGGCTGTTGACGGGCGTGATGTAGTTGGAGGGCACCCAGCCCTGGCCGTTCTTGGAACGCACTTCACTCCACTCACCATTCTGGTTGTAGCCTAACACGCGCAGCTTCTCACCTGGAAACAGGACAGGAAACAGTTAAAAGAAACTAGATGTGATGGTGATCTGATCAGTGGCAGCGTGGCCTGGTGAATGGACCACTGGGTCACAGGTTTGATCCTCACAACAGCCATGAAAGACAAAATTTTGATTTATTAGATAAAATCTCTGATATTAAATTTAGAGATCTTATAATGCTTTCCCAATGTAATCCCAAAGAGGATTACAGATTTTCTTTCATTGAGAACTGAGTGTTTTTTGGTCTATCACTATGTACCCAGCACTATGTACCCAGCACTTTCTTTCAACTGAGCTAGAAAGAGACAAAGTAGCTTTCTCATGAAGTTAGAGCGCTGGTCATAAATGCATTAATGACACCTCACATCCAAGGACGAGGAGTCACAGATGGGACGTGCTTCTCGCTGAAACTACATCAAAAGGTGTGGAACAATGAGAGGGTTGGGCGTTCAGCATATCTGTCATAGAGGTCTCGGCAAAACTAGGCACGTCGTGACTTGGTCTGCTGTCTCCGTGTGCCTGTCTCTGACGTCAGTGAAATGCTGGAGACGAGGGGGAGCAGGGCGGCTGGTGTGCTGGAGGGAGGGAGGGAGGCGGCAGCAGAGCAGCAAGCAGAGCTGACTGACTGCAGGCCACTGAGGAGCAGGGACCAACCCCTGCCAGTCCTCTGCTTGCCTTCAGGGAGGGATGGAGGAAGAGAGAGGGAGAGGAAGGAAGAGTCAATGAAGAGCAAGGGCAGCGGCGGGCAGGGAGTGAGGTGAGCCAGTCTGGCAGAGAGCAGACGGTCAGATCGCCCCGTGGGAGAGGGGGTGGGCAGGAAGCGCCAGTCTGCCAACATGTGCACTTCTAACACACTCGTCCTCCACTCTGCCTTCGCCTCTTGTCTCCTCTTGTCTTCATCTCTCCCTCCACTTAGGCTCATACTTTACAATCAAGATATCCCTTTAACTCATATGATTTAACACATTAACGTAACTGTTCACTCGTAAGTTCACTCTTTCAAAGGCTCTGATGACTACACAGTATGTTTGCCTTGAGGTTATGATGACACAGTAGCATAATCCCTGTTAAATTATGCCTGCAAGGACTTGAGAACATGAAGTGAGTGTGCTGGTTGTGTAATCTACAGTAACATTAAGCCCTATGGAATGTAATACTCTGACGCAGTAGAGTAAACATTGTCCTGATGGAGATCAGTCAGTTTCCCCTCCTGATAGACAAGTAACAGTCAACCAGGGGTGCAGGTCCTGTTCTTTAAACTAAACACGCTATCATGGCAATCTACACTCCTACATTAGACAGAGTCGGCAAGCCAAGACCAGCCCTCCAACCCACCAGTCTCCTCTGTGTCTGTAGTCTGTGGGAGTGGAAACACTGACTGCCTCCCTGCCTCACAGTGGGAGCCATGTGTGCCTTAAAGCGAGGCTCTGGCCTGGCCTGGTTTGGCCTGGCATGGAGAGGAGACAGTGATTAGCCCCAGACGCAGGCCTGCTAAGTCCCTCTCTGTGATCAGCCCCAGCCCGCCGCCTTCATCCACCTGTTATTATTACAGTTGAACGGAATCCATAGTAACGCTGCATTAGAGGCTATGCTGTGGTGTGTGTGTGCGTGTCTCTGAGAGTGAGAGAAACAGTGAGGCGGGTAGAAAAAGTGCAACGGAGACTGCAAGGGTGCGCGCACATGTGCATGCAGGCGGGCAGGAATCTCACATTCACTTGGTGAGTCAGGGTCCAAGCATCATTTCCATCCCAGGCAGCTGCTATGGAAGTCTTAAAATGACGGATAATTAACACACCGCGCCATGTTTAACACTTTATATCGGTTAGGGACACAAGCCTGGCTGTCTCTGGATAATATTATGAGGTTATTTTAAGCTCATTACTCAGGGGGGTGGCTGGTTGATTGGTTAACTGCTGCTTGTTGAGAGAGAAGAGGCTTAGACTAGAAAGAGAGACAGAGAGGGGATTAATGAATAAACAGAAAAGGGGTGAAATTATTGTTATCCTCCAAGTTCCTCACACTTGGTCAAACACAGCATAAAAATCACTGGTGTTTTGGTTATTCATCTACATGGACTTGTTTCCCTCATCTGCCACAATGAATGGTGGATTCCCAATATTGTCCTGCCAGTTTCAGTATTTTACAAAATGATTTTTCAGCCTCCAGTCCAGACAATAGTTGGTTACCTGCCAAAGTGGCTGGCAGAGTAGAAAAACTTTTGGCTGATGGCTGGTATTAATTCCTCTCCCCGTTTATGAGACAGTGAAACTACAGCCTTAGGAGGGTTATAACATCACTGTGAGCCTGAACACTCATCCTGGCCTGAAGGCGCCCTCTGATGCTGCCACAAGGTGAAATTACAGGGGTGGCTGGGTAACCTCTATTGACACACAACATTCCTCTGGCATAACTACACTTGAGCTCATTAAACATTCTCTGCAGGAGTTGACGATCTGCCAATCATTGGCTGGCCTCGAGGTTTTTACTGATGACTCCTCCGTATACGTTTCAGAGGTGCCGCTAAAGGAATGGTGTTCTCTTTGTACTATTGCTACAAATGTAAACAGTATTGCTCAACAAGGTGTGGCTGAGAATGATGAGTGAGCTGGAAAAGACCTCTACTGGAGTAACATCACACTTGGTAGCCAAGCAACATCGTCTGGTGATGATGTAGAAGAGAGTCCGCTGGTACAAGTGTTTGAAGTTTGGTTTCAGCATGTGACATGACTAAACTCCCTTTGTGTAATCACAGTTTGCGACTGTGAGGCAACTGATTAACAGGCAGGACAAACTTGTGGCTGATGCCTTAATCCTTAGTTGTTTGTTACATGAATGGCTAAGAAAATGTCATTGTCCCATGCCATTGTTTACCTTTAGTGATGCTGAGCGTGTTGTCTCCGCTGGCTACGAAGTCATAAAGTGCAACAAAGAGGTTGGGGTCACTTTCTGCCGCCCCAAGAAGGTTCTCCTTGGAGCTCCAACGCACCGCTTCCGTCAGCGCTGCTGAGTCCAGGCCAAACGGCCGGTGGAGAGCTTCTGCAGGGAGAGGAGGGGGCGAGGGACGGGGGACGGAGGGGAATAAGAGGAGAAACAGAGAGAAAGAAGTGTCACTGACAATGTGAAATTACTCCCAGCTTGACGAAACCTCACGAGTAAACAGTGCACACAAATATGCATACACACACACGCACAGTATCACACATCCACATAAAGCACAGAAATTGGTAGTTTTGAGACAGCTTGTCAAAAGAATTGTCAAAACATTGCTCGAATTTCCCAAGGGAGGTGAATAATAATATCCATCTAGTCAAGATACATCCTGAGGCCGATTGACAAAACCTTCTCAAGAAAACAAAACAAACAT